>VMBQ01006011.1:0-52723 GCA_007657795.1 Dreissena rostriformis | reverse complement strand
AAAAAAAATTGGTCTGAATGGATGTTTCCAATCTTTATATATTGATAGATCTTTGTTAATATCTCCGGCACTATTTACGCTAAAATCACAACGTTTACTTCAGACTTTAGATATTTCTATACCTTTATAATTATGCTTGAATAATTTTATTCCATAAAGAAATAATTAAATTTTATACAAAGGCATTACTGAAAGGTATGCTTAAAAATGCCAACTCGGCCTTAAACATTACGTGTTGTCACTGAATATTGTTGCAGAGACACATATTTTATGAATCTATCGTGTATATTTTTTATTTAAATTATATTGATTTACGATGTGATACATATCGACACTTGGTTTCATGTTTCACTTGTTTTTAAACCTAATGTGCGAAGTCATAAAGTACTGTTTATTGGAATAAAAGGGGTGTACACTATGATAACGTTGTAATCTGTCAAATTCTTCAGTACCGTTTTCAATCGCGGGTTACGTAATAGCCAATATGGCGGCGCCCATATTATCGATTCTGGGATTGTCTATAGGAAAAGAAGCCAATTTGGTGTTAACTTGTCTAGGTTTCTTATCTGCTAGGCCACGTGATTAAGTGGGCGGAGCGATCATCGTCCAGACGAGATGTCAATTGGCAAGAATTAGGCTCAAATCCAAGAAACCCAGATGTCTGATAATTAAAAAGGAGATGCCACTACGCAGTGCACTCTCACAATTAAAGAGTAGCCATACAGAACTAGAAGACATCTCAATCAAGTGCCTGGCTTTCCAATTTGACGCTACCCTGAAAGGAAGCGATAGCTGGAATTAATGGAGGGTTGACCAGGCATTGAAGCAAATAGAGAAGACATCACTTCCCGAGAAATTGAAGATTTGGATGTACCAAAAGGTCTTCTTCCAAAACTCAGCTGTCCTCTTATGCTATATGAGGTTCCTTCTACAACATTAGATAGTCAGGAGTGAGTAAACAGCAAGCACCTCCAACGCTGCCTCAGACTACCACAACGTTTCACAGGGCTCTGGAAAGCTCAAGCTGCCTGCATTATCGTTGGTGGATGAGTTCAAAGCAGCCAAGACAAGACTCCTTATGACCCTGAAAGACTCCCGATCAGTGCATCGGTTTCACCCAGAATCGGTCAGTGTGTCAAGAAGTGAGACTGTCCTGAGCAGGTTGTACACAGAGACATTGTTTGTACAACAAAATGAGGAATAGAAGGAATGGAGCTCCAATTTCGACACAGCTGGACAACAGCTGGCACATTAAGAGAAGAGCGATGGTTCAATGCGCGATCAGGAAAGAAGTAAAAGTAGAAATAGTGACATAGATGGATTAGCTCCGATGTACAGCAAACATAACACAATGGAACGTCAGTGAGCGAAAGCTGACTTAGTCACAAATGTAGAACCCGGAACCATTCGGAACCAGTTTTATGCTTTAAAGTGTGTATGATATGCTGCCCTCCTTAGCACACAGGAAATGATGATTGGCAGAATACCCATCATGTAAAATGTATGAACAGATGTGAACCTTGGGCCATATTCGGTCAACCTACCATGTAGCTGTCGCTCAATGGAGATAGAAATGGAGTAACGACAGAGTATTCCGTCAATAAGGGCAATACTGTACATAGAGCTTGAGCGGGTAAAAGGCATCCTGTCCAACCGTAGTCAATATACATCCCCTTTGTTAAAAAGGGTCAGAAAGCCTTCGAGCAGATGTTGAGTTTTGGCACCATGACAGTCATGTGAGTTGAAAGTCGACCTGGGGAAGAAGCTTCTGGTCCCAAATGTCGTACATACCAATATTCGCCCAGACATGGTTTTGTGGTCAGCACACACTAAGAAGCAGATAGCCATCGAACTCACAGTTGCATGTGGGGAGCGGTGTGGTAAGGCCTCACGAAACGAACATTGCTGTAGTATGCTGAGCTGATGGCGGAATGCCAAACAAAGGGTTTGATTACTTGGTGGTTCCCAATCGAAGTTGAGTACAGAGGATAGTCCATGTCACATAATTGAGGAGGATACTTAAAACGCTATGAATCTCTGGATCGACAGAAAGAATGCAGTCTAGGCTGTGATTAGTGCTGTTGAGAGAGCGTCTTGTTTGATTTGGCTCTTTAGAAACCACCAGGGCTTGAGCTAGCTACCGACACACAGTGGCTTGAGCACCCATGCGGCCTCATCATACAAGACTGTTCTGGGTTTAAACGGGCGAAACTCTCGATGATGTATGCAATTCAGTTGATGATGTTTGTAGTTGAAACGGAAAACCAACATAAATATACAGGCGTAATGAGAGCTTTATTTAAATTAAACTAACTATAGCTCCATAAATACAATGCGCGCAAAATATCATAATATGGCATTATCAAAGTAGATGCGCGCCCGAATAGTAAGCGACAATTCAATAATAAAATATTAATGTAAACTTAACAGGTTTGCGTAATAGCAAAAGCATGTTATAATTAAAAGAAGAAGATATGCGCCGAAGGTAATGCAATAACGAAATATTTAAATATGCATGTAAAATAAAGTAGATATAATCTAAAATGCATGTTCAAGCATGGTTCAGATATATGTATACATTATGAAATTTCTCAAAATCGTAAGGGTTGATTGAAAAGGAACAACAGTAGTACTTAAAAGTCTTCTGAATCTTACTTATAAATAGCCTCAGCTGCTGTGCTTCGCGCGCGTATGTGTGTATTTCAGAGTTCCTTTCAGGTGGTCCCGCTGCGTCTTCGCGAATGCATCTATTGGCTGACCTTTAAGGAGAGCTGTGTTACGCGATTTTAACGTCACACGCAGTGGACTATTTGCATGACGCAAACATGTTATGTAAAGAATGCTCTTTCGCGCCGCGAACTCTTTCTCGCCGCGGATGCGGCGGTTATCAGGTTCTTAGCAGCTAACAAATTAGGCCCGCAAACGTGCTATTAACCATAGTTGTTTGCAAGCGAACAACTAAAAATGTCAGCGTCTTCAACAGTCCCTCAACTTTATTGTAATTCATTTGGAAACCTAACTACCGGACCAATTTCATAAGTGAATGGAGGGATTTTCGATATGTATCATATGTATCGCAGTCTAAGAAAGAAATCGTATAGATACACATTAATGTCATTGAAACCTCTCTTCTCAACAATCTCTCGAACTGCCTTGAGTTAGTGTATAAAAGATGTCTGGGAAAGTTTTGCATCGTAAGGAAGTTTAGTGTCTACCACGTATTTGAAGTCTTTATATTTTTCAAAACCCCATTATTAACATGTGGCTTGAATATTAGAACGATGAGTATTAATTCTACGATATTCATTTTGTATGCCTAATCTAGCCATATAGCTATTTGGTGTGATAAGGTTTGGGAAGTCTTTTATTGAGGGGTATTTAAAACTATTTGTTTCCGCAAAGTTGTTGACAGCAAGTTTTGTCGGCTCACTACAGTCATGAATCATTCTTACTTTTAAAGAATTGGATTTTGATATGGCTCCAGGTTTAGAAATGATGGGCGTTTTTTATCGACAATCTGACATCTTATAGTGCCCGTTCTCAATTTCCTTGCTATTTTGGCCTGTTTTCGCGCACGCATGTTAGAATCGGTGGCCGATGAGTACGTTCCTTACTTAAAACCATGTTCGGCCTTTAGTTCACTTCTTCCTTTTTTGAAATCGTATATCCATGTTGGACAAAGTAACACTTCATGCAGTGCGCTTTGAATATTATATATTTATATAAATTTTGACGTTTGATATGGACCATGCGATATGGGGTATGGGTCCTTCGAGTTACACTCCACCTCATCATGCTTATCAATTCTGTCAAGTTATTTGAAACAGTAATTATCAGGCCAAATCAATTTTGTAAAGTTATTTGAAACAGTAATTATCAGGCTAAATCAATTCTGCAAAGTTATTTGAAACAGTATTTCTCNCATGTTAGAATCGGTGGCCGATGAGTACGTTCCTCACTTAAAACCATGTCCGGCCTTTAGTTCACTTCTTTCTTTTTTGAAATCGTATATCCATGTTGGACAAAGTAACACTTCATGCAGTGCGCTTTGAATATTATATCTTTATATAATTTTTGACGTTTGATATGGACCATGCGATATGGGTCCTTCGAGTTACATTCCATCTCATCATGCTTATCAATTCTGTCAAGTTATTTGAAACAGTAATTATCAGGCCAAATCAATTCTGCAAAGTTATTTGAAACAGTAATTATCAGGCCAAATCAATTCTGCAAAGTTATTTGAAACAGTATTTCTCAGATCGAATCAATTCTGCAAAGTTATTTGACACAGTAATTCTCAGGACAAATCAATTTTGCAAAGTTATTTGACACAGTTATTTTAAGGTCAAATCAATAATGCACAGTTATTTGACACAGCACTTCTCAGGAAAAATCAATTCTGGAAAGTTATTTGACACAGAAAATTTAAGGACAAATCAATTATGCACAGTTATTTGACACAGTAATTCTCAGGACAAATCAATTTTGCAAAGTTATTTAACACAGCAATTTTTAGGACAAATCAATTATTCACAGTTATTTGACACAGCACTTCTCAGGACAAATCAATTCTGAAAAGTTATTTGAAACAGTACTTCTCAGGACAAATCAATTCTGCACAGTTATTTGACACAGTTATTCTCAGGACAAATCAATTCTGCAAAGTTATTTGACACAGTTATTCTCAGGACAAATCAATTCTACAAATTTATTTGACACAGCAATTTTAATGACAAATCAATTATGCTTAGTTATTTGACACAGTAATTCTCAGGACAAATCAATTCTGCAAAAATATTTGAAACAGTACTTCTCAGGACAAATCAATTCTACAAAGATATTTAACACATTAATTCCCAGGACAAATCAATTCTGCCAAGATATTTGACACAGTAATTCTCAGTACAAATCAATTCTACAAAGTTATTTGACACAGAAATTTTAAGGACAAATCAAGTATGCAAAGTTATTTGACAAAGTTCTTCTCGTGACAAATCCATTATACAAAGATATTTTTCACGTTAATTCTCACGACTAATCAATTTTGCACAGTTATTTGACACAGTAATACTCAGGACAAATCAATTCTACAAAGATATTTGACACAGTACTTCCCAGGACAAATCAATTATACAAAGTTATTTTTCACATTAATTCTCAGGACAAATAAATTCTGCAAAGTTATGTGACACAGCAATTTTAAGGATAAATCAATTATGCACTGTTATTTGACACAGTAATGCTCAGCGCAAATCAATTCTGCAAAGTTATTTTTTTACATTAATTTTCAGGACAAATCAATTCTGCAAAGTTATTTGACACAGTAATTCTCACGACAAATGTTCTGGTCTGGTTTCCTCGATGTTATCTTTGACCTTAAATTGTGACCTTGATATTTTATCTAAGGACCTGGCTCTTGTGCACGACAATGGGCAGAATTAACCTCTGTTTGTCCCATAAATTCATTTTCAATAGGATATATAGAGAATATTATGTGAGTTTTGGATACAGATTAAGTTTATCATGCGAGGATTAGAATCATGGTAGCGCGAGACTTACCGAGCGCTACCATGGTTAGTGCCGAGCATGATAAACTTGATCTTTATCCAAAACTCACATTATTTTCCATTTATTCTATTATTTCTTCCCTTTTTCCAATAATAATGATCAAATATCGCATTTTTAGACGATTTTGTTCTTCCGTAGTTGACAAAAACAGATTTTCCATTTTTTGGAAAAACCCCAAAATGATCTAAAAATAGCGATAGTATAAAGCTCAAGTTTATACGATCGTTGTTATCCTATCGATTTTCATCTGGTAATAGGATAAATAATAATGAAACATGAACGAATGAGTCGGTTTATCAGAATACAGTCAGAATCATAGATGGCTTCATGTGACAAGCAGCAGATTAGGAAATAAAACAACACGAACATGTATGCATAATGCCTTTTCCGATAAAATATATACAAACAGTAATAACAACAAAACGTATATATAAATATACGTAGATACATCACAATTGTAGATAATGCATTCAAATCAAAGAACAATTTGAACGTTGAAACACTTTAACATGCCCTTATTATGAGAATACACATTTAAAGAGTATTAACTCAACTGATTTACATATTTATCTACTCAAAATCACATACTGATATATATTGGAGTCATCGATTACAAAACAAGTACATGTATGTACGAAAACGACATTGAATCCCTCCTCGATTGCCAGTCCATTTACAACTTTACAAAATTGTACAGCCGGAGCCTTCTTCCTGTCTCCGCTTCGAGGCCGCTGCTGCTTCTTCCTGTCGCCGCGTCGAGGCCGCTGCTGCGCGTTTTCTTTCTTGCTCCTCGATCAACGCTTTCATAGGATCCATCCAGTGTTCCTTCAGCCAAGGCATCTTGAAGGCCATAATCTTGGATACCCGGCGGGAACGGCCCCCGATCATCACACTTCCGGCCACCAGCAGACTGTTCCTCACGGCTTCTATTTCGAAGAATTCGTTATCCATATGGCCACACATTTCGTCATCCTGGAAAATGCATTTGTTCATCAGAATATCCGGTTTGAGAGCGAGACAGAGAAGTATCAGGAGGTCTGTGTCGCTCTTGCTGAGGGACCGGTAGGTCCAGAACCTCGTCAGCCTCTTCAAGTCTTCGTCGTCTTTTTCCATCTGCAGTACCGTCTTTATGCAGCTCAGGTAATACATAAGTTTTGCCTTTGGATCGTTCGCTACGCTCACATCTCGTCCAAACTGCTTTACTCCAATCTCCGTACTTCCTATCAATGCCATGACAACAAAACGTTTGCTCACAAATGTGAATTCCTGCGTTGAGTTTTGCTTTTATGAGTTATTAAGAAACAAGATGTCTTCGTGAAAACGTATTGATCCACGTGACATAATAAATAGTTTGTTCATGTGTCGCAAATCATAACTTTAAAATAGACGGCCTTGAAATATGAGCTCATGTCAAAACAGTTGTGCGGGCTGCAATGCTCGATTGCACCAGATACGATGTCCATGATCTTTGACACACTATCGGTTTTAGAATCATGCAACTCGATACAGCGGTACGTCGCGTTGGAATGCACGAAAAAATAAACAAGGACAAAGTAATAGTGTAGTTTAGTAAACATTAAAAAGTCGATGCAATTCTATTACATGTGAAAAAATAAAACGGTGAAATATGCAGTCCGACATTGATAACTATAATTAAAATTCGCAGTCAGTGTATGTCAGTAATGATGCATTACATACTTATTATAATGCACAATAATGTGCGCCGATCACCGATTAACCGATCTATGCAGAACATGCGAGTTTTTTTTCTTATGTTGATGCCATTTAAATTTGTTTACCAGCACATGTTTAAAGATCTTAAACGAATGCACAGGAGTGTGTATTCATAAAAACGTGTTTTACCTTCCTGGTTAGGAATGTGATAGTAAAAGTAATTACACTCAACGATATTGTGAAATCTAACCTGCGATAGTGTAGAGATTCATCGAAAATCAAAACAGATTCATACGAAAACACTTGCGTACAAGCTAGTCCATATTTAAATCCATAAACGTACCTGACCGTCTTTATATACATGACACTGTTTATTTCTTACAAAAAGCGCATACCAAACTAATTTGTTTATGGCTAGGAGTCTTTTTGAAGACCATAACTTTAAAAATAAGGAATTAATTAAAATTGATTCTTGATTAGGTTTAGGATAATGTACTTGTCAATGAAAACGTGTTTATTTAGTTATTTAAAAATAGAACAATTATAGTAGGGGAAAATATCCCCGACTTTGGCCGATTTTGTTACCGGTGTTACACTACCCTGATATTTCACATATCTAAACCTAACACCTTACTCGATCTTTTTAAGATGGGAGCAGCACTGTCCGATAAATATTTGTTTCGGAATATGAGTTTCCATGGCAACAGGTTTAAAATGGTGGGCACTATTTAAAATCAATGTCAGTCTGGTCGCATGTGTGATTTTAATGTTATTTAATATTCCATATTTATGAGGGATAAGTAAAATGTATTTTAAATTATATTGTTGTCCATTTTGTCCTCCTATATGGAATACCATGGCAACCAAATTCTCATTCTCCCTATTTTTTCACTTTTTTATGGAACACATATAATTTTAATCCTTCTTTCTAAACAATAGATGATTATCTGGTCTTAATCTTTGCTTAATTAAATACTCAACAATTATGTCAATAAATTTGGACACACATTTGTTTGCTATGGTTACCAGAATATTCATAAATAAAGCCAAAACTCGGTAACNCTTCAAGTCTTCGTCGTCTTTTTCCATCTGCAGTACCGTCTTTATGCAGCTCAGGTAATACATAAGTTTTGCCTTTGGATCGTTCGCTACGCTAACATCTCGTCCAAACTGCTTTACTCCAATCTCCGTACTTCCTATCAATGCCATGACAACAAAACGTTTGCTCACAAATGTGAATTCCTGCGTTGAGTTTTGCTTTTATGAGTTATTAAGAAACAAGATGTCTTCGTGAAAACGTATTGATCCACGTGACATAATAAATAGTTTGTTCATGTGTCGCAAATCATAACTTTAAAATAGACGGCCTTGAAATATGAGCTCATGTCAAAACAGTTGTGCGGGCTGCAATGCTCGATTGCACCAGATACGATGTCCATGATCTTTGACACACTATCGGTTTTAGAATCATGCAACTCGATACAGCGGTACGTCGCGTTGGAATGCACGAAAAAATAAACAAGGACAAAGTAATAGTGTAGTTTAGTAAACATTAAAAAGTCGATGCAATTCTATTACATGTGAAAAAATAAAACGGTGAAATATGCAGTCCGACATTGATAACTATAATTAAAATTCGCAGTCAGTGTATGTCAGTAATGATGCATTACATACTTATTATAATGCACAATAATGTGCGCCGATCACCGATTAACCGATCTATGCAGAACATGCGATTTCTTTTCTTATTTTGATGCAATTTAATTTGTTTACAAACACATCCAAAACTAATGCACAGCGGTGTGTATTGATAAACACGTGTTTTAACTTCCTGGTAAGGAATGTGATAGTAAAAGTAATAATACCCAACGATATTGTGATCTAAATTGGATCAATTTATTTCCAAAATTAGGGATGTCTAGTATATATATTTCTATATTTAGAATATTTCTTACAGAAATTCCTTTAAGCAAACAGCGCAGACCCTGATGAGACGCCCCATCATGCGGCGTCTCATCTGGGTCTACGCTGTTTTCCGAGGCCTTTTTTCTAGACGCTAGGCATAAATGGGTTGTGGCTGATGCGATTTCGAGCCGTGGCAATCAGCCTTTGATATTGGTTTAAAAAAACAACTTCAAAATAAGCCGACCAAAGTCTAAACTGATTAATTTGTATCACGAGTTAAATAAATATGTCAATTGCGTTTACGCTAATAGCCCCCACTTCCCACAGTTCGCAATTAAAACACCCTATAAAGAATTCCCTTTCGTATAATGTACAAAGCACACACACTATTTATCAGCATATCACCTGAAGTACGAATACACATTTCTTATATATATAAATTCAATATATCTCTGCATTTGGCTTATTTAGACGACGTGCCAAAAGTTGTTGGTGTCTTTTCACAAAAGTATTGTTTTCATATTTGGTGCTAGACAAATTTGAATATTCAAATACACTTGTACATGTTTACATGTTTATGAAACAAATTCAAAATTAGACGTAATATTTACATACCAGTATAATGAATAACAAAACCACTTTGAGTAGTTCATAGTACGTGTAAGTCTCTATCCTTGTTCAATCAGCACATATGCCCAAGCAACTAATGATAAATGAAAAGTTCATATAACGTATAAACAAACGTCTTATTTTCAAATAAACAGTAGCGCTCAATTGCATGATTTACACAGTATGGTGTTAATTAGATCTGACATTACCGCATATCAAGTAATTGTTCAACTCGTCTGCTGTAACATATGACGTTCGCCAACAAGATACGATGTCAATACATTGCGCAAAAGTCATATGCGCATTTGCACTCACGCTCTAAATTATGGTACATTTGGAAGATTTACGACGTGCACGCCGTTGCTCTTCTAAAACCCGCCTTCTTTCCGTCTCTTCCGCAAGACGTTTCTGTTCCTGTTCCCTTAACATCCGTCTCTGTCTTAGCTCAGTTGCAACTCGTTTCCGTTCTTCTTCATCTCGACGTTTTCGTTCTCGATCTTCGATCAACTGTTTTAATGGATCCAAATAGTATTCCCTCAGCCATACCATCTTAAATGTCATAATCTTTGACACCCTGCGTGATCGTCCTCCTATCATGATATTTCCAGCCACCAACAGATTATTTCGCACTGCCTCAATCTCAAAGAATTGATTTGCAGTATCCCTGCACATATCATCGTTCTGAAAAATGCATTTATTTATCAGAACATCCGGAGACAGAGCTAGGCAGAGAATTACCAGCATCTCGGTGTCGCTGTCGCTGAGGTTGTAGTACTCATTGTACCATGTTAATCTTGTTATATCAGCATCTTCATTGTCCAGCTGCAGAACTTGTGACATGCTGTTCAGATAATACATCAGCTTTGCCTTGGGATTGTCAGGAACCGTAACAGAAACTCCATATTTCTGTATCCCTATTTCAGTTCGACCCAGGAACGCCATTGTGCAAACGTCCAACAAACTGCCTTAATTGATATCTTTTACTTGCCACCTTTGTTTATAACCGTCCAAAGCTAGGTAACCATGTCAAATCTTGTAAAAACATAGTCATGTGATTCGATGAGTGTGAGATAAAAGAGATAACACGTGCTCGATTTGGAATATAAAAAAATATCCTTGAACTCCTTTCATAATATTTCGGTTAGCTTAACCCACTTCTCTTCTTAATGTTATTGACAGATAACAATTAAAAGGATTAATGCCATAACATGACAAAAAAACGTGTACGTCTTTTGAACATACCGTAAATGGATTTTGATTTACGATTGTTAATGCTACATTGGCGCAAATATGTTGCTTATATATAATAACATGATATTCATTATGTATTATATGATCTGACATTCTGACGTCATAGCTTCGTATTTTATGTATTGTGTGCGTGACTTTTTCGTGTAATTTTATTGAGGTCACAGTACACGGATTCAAAATCATCCGATCCGTGTAAGCGTTCGTCCCTTCGTTCGGCAAAACGGTCAATCGTTCCCGTTCTAGCTCTACCTCAAAGTCACTGTCAATCAATCTAACCAAGTAGAATGTGGCGAATCCGCGGAAAACAATTTCTGTAACGATTCCATATCCTTGGCCATCAATCTGCACCTTGTCGTTGACAGATATGTCAACTTACGCCATGTTTGTTTTGATTCTTTTGACATCGCGTATGAATATCTTTTAAGTGATTCGGGTAATTTGCATAGTTATATAACTATAGTGTATTAACACCCGTGTAATAAACAAAATTGAGCATTACGTTATTTCACTCCTGGAGCGTAGGTCATGTTATAGTACATGATATTCATTGTGTATTATATGATTCAAGTTTTACATTATACGTTGCTTATATATCATGGCATGATGTTCATTATCAATTATCTGATAAGTTCAAACTGTGCTTCTTTATTATCAACTGGTGTTCAACTTCCGTTATATGGTGCCCTTTTTCCATTATATTTTGACCAGGCGTCATTCTATTATGCTTGTTGTTGGCAATAAAATGTAAAATTGCTATGTTCTGATGCGTGTTAATCTTTATAGGCTGTTTATTTTCTATTATATGACGCTAGTTAGACAATATGCGAGGTGCAACCTATTTGTACGTAAGTATACGGTGCTCATTTTCACTTTATGATGTCAGTTTGTATCTATCAAGAGGTGATGTATGATTATCGTTATATTATCGTTATTTTTCATGATATGATGAAAGTTAAGCAAAATATACTAAATGTGTACATATTTTTAAGATATGTCCACAGCTCATAACTACAATAGTCATGTTAAGGCAGTTATAGCGTTTTTAAGTTAACGATATATTTAGTTTATAATGATGTAGGCTTAATCTTATTGTATCAATCATAATCATTGTCTGATAAGTTTCATCCACGAAGCACAAATTAGCTCTTCTTCTTACAGCCTCTTAAGGCTGAAATATGACAACAAGCACATTTTTTAAATAGAATATTTATCAAAATGTTGGGCAAGTAGGCGTACAACCCGCGCGGCCTCTGGTATTATCCGCATGGATCTGTCTCTCGCACGGCTATGGTCGAGCAGTTTATACGGAGTGAATGTCTCTACGAATTATCATCACATTTAAAAGAACTAGATGGACCATATTAACAATAAAATACCGACGTTTAAAAACATGCACATCGTATATGCTCTTCAGTCGTCGGGACTGAAAGAAAATGGAAACTGTTCTTTTCAAGTCCTGTATGAGTAATGTGCAAGCAAAATATGCTTTTTCATAATATGTTTATATTATATAGCAATGGCACTGTACTCTCTGTTAAAAATATATCTTGAAAAGAGCTGTATTGGTTAACGCAATATAAATTGACATTGGCAACAGCCATTAAGTTAACCTTGCAACATCGATACAAATAGATTGTGAGTGCTCTGAGACATGCAATTCCGCTAACTACTTAAACTTTGTATTCTAGTAAGAGTTCTACTGAGAATTCCGATGATTTTAAGATAAACATATATTTCACAATCCGTACATAGATGCATTGGAATTTCCAGACTGCGCTGTTTCATTCTTCATCAATACTGGAGGTTCATTTTGTCACAAAAAATATAGCTTGTTCAGTACATTTATTTGGGAAATCTATCTTTTGGACGTTGCAAACACTCCTCACTGTTAAAGTTTTATAAGAACACGTAATACTTTATTCACAAAAGGTCAGTCCAAAATATTTCTCTTAATGCAAAAAGTAATCATTTAATATTTATCATTAAACCCGACACAAATCTATAAATGGCTTTTGAGGTTACCTAATTTAAACATGATTTCCGAAACGGTTTAATTTTTCATGCAAAGGCGCATGATTGTGAGTTTGTTAAACAAAGTATATCTTTAAGATGAAAACCGATCTTCCACATTCAAGTTCAGTTTTAAATAGCAACTATAGATAGAACGTGTTTTGTCATTAAAGTGTAAACAATTCCACAAAAGGAAGTTTAACCCATTTACGAATCGAAAGTGACACTATTCTAATTTTAGGTTGACGGATTTCTTTTTATTTATCGTCAGTTCTTATTAAAGATCATATGGTCAAACTATAAAAACACAATCTAATTTACAAACGCATCATCTGTCAAATGATAGCGTTTTGTGATGCTGTCCTTTATAAACAGTTCTAAGTTTCCTATAGTCAACACTTGGTAATTGGCTGAGTGAGGGCGTATACATTTCAAAGCAGTCTTATAACCAAAACACACACACACACACACACACACACACTGGTAACATACATGACTGTCTGTGTTTTTTCCAACTTTTAAGAAGACATGAATAAAATATTTGCAACNCACACACACACACACACACACACACACACACAATCACACACACACACACACACAAAGAAAGGAAACTTTAATAACTTTAACATTTCATGTTCTTGTTATTTCTGTTTTGTACACAATTATACGCAATTTCTCCAGTTAAACATTGATCATTTACAGTTAACTATTATTAAGTCTTCGTTTAAATATTGGGTTAGGTCCAGAACCATATTTAGATTTTCAAGTAATTAAAACGATTTGCGTGCATTCTATAAATACTTTCATTTAGCGAATTGATTTACGAATTTTCATTTTATAAGATAACATGGGTTGACTTTAATTGTATCATCAAATTGAATGTAAGCTTGTTCCCAATGCGCATGAAGTCAAGGCCACCGAAAATTAATTTATTGCAATCTCGAAAATGGTACGCGCTTTATCTCATCTAATAAGAAAGGTAACAGGTCGCGGTGGCGTTGTTGATATGGTGTCCACTTAGCAACCGGGATGTCACGGGCTCGATCCAAACAGTGGGAGCGTTCTTTAGATCTCTCCCAAAGGCACCGAGTACTGGTTCTACCCAGGAAACGGACTAGGTTTAAACTAACTAAAAAGAAATAAAGCAAGTTGTTTTCGATAAATTATATAGTTTTACGTACAGCGACTAGCCGAATTCGTTGCGATCATGGCTTAACTTGGCCGGACTTAATCGGATTCGCAAGGAAGACTCGGATATAACACGCTCGGAATGGTACCAGCAGGGCAACAACTTCAGCGGCAGCGATACCGAGATGCTGGTTATTAATTAATTAACTCTTTCTCCGGATGTTCATATAAATGAGTATATTTTCCAGAACGATGCAATGTGCGGGGATTTGACCAACAAATTATTCGAGTGTGGAATTACCTGTTGGTGGCCTAAAATATAATTATTATAATATTTTGTTCTCGGTGCAAAATTGTATTCACTTCGTAGAGTATAACATACATACGTATAGTATTATATACATTCATACAAAGGTTTACATAAAGTATTATAAATTTCATAAACAGAGTATTGCATGCACAGCTTTTTGATGGGTACATGAATATAATTGTCATACATTTAACATACATTCATATACAATTATAATTGTGTTATAGTTTAAGGATTTAACAACAACAAAAAAACACTAGTTTGTAAACTAAATCAATGTTGATTGAAAGTATGTATATTCTTTATTATACAAATATTGCAAATAAAAAAATAAGTAGTTAGTGCTGAATTGCATTGTATAAGAAAACTGATAATGTAGAGTTTACAAAAAAAAACTTCATATGTGATAAACATTATTTATAGTGTGTGTTATGATTTGTAATGTCATTATATGAGATGTCAGTAAATATTTTAACAAGGGACCAGCTTTTTAATTCTTCATCTGATTTAATTGTATTTTTGTAAATTTCAACAGTGTTTTTCATACTGTTTACTGGTCCGTACTTTGAAGGGATTCTGTTTTTTTTTTGACAATGAAATTTATACCGTTTAAGCTATAGGCATAATATATTTAAATGGTTGATTTTTGGATTAATAATTCCAAGTACTAGATCCTGACATGCAATGTGAATAATTATGTAAGCTTGGTCTTCTTCTACGAATAATATCACCAACACATTTCATTATTGCTTGGGTATATGGACAGTACCAGCAAAAGTGCATTACATTTTCAACTTCCAAATTGCAAAATGTACATAGATTATTTGCAATAATTTTCATTTTTAACATACGGGATTGTGTTCCCATTATTTTGTTGACTATTCTGCACTGAAGTCATCATGGGCTAAAATATAATGATTGGCGATAGCTCACGTATGAAAGCCAGTTTGGTGCAGAGAAAACTATTTGGATCCAATTAAAACGAGAGCGAAAACACATAAATTTGTTCAAAGATATTATTTCTGTTTTTACAATGAAATTTATTGAGTAATTTAATTTCGAAGCTGACTTCACGTGTAATAAATTGCGTTTATTCATCTTTGCATTGAAAAAGATATCTTACCAAACTCTAACGTTTAATTCTTTTTCTGTCAAATGTTACCATTTTTTTTGACAACTATAAAGTCAATGACAGATACTTTAAAATGTTTATAGTTATTTCAATTATTGCAAAGCATTTACGTAATGTAAACACGTTGTTACTGTCTTACGTAAACAAAATTCATAAACATGCGTGTTTTTATAAAAACTTGTTAAAAATATCATATTAAGTTATTGTGTGACATAAATCGCGTGCCTTTCATAATTTTTCGAATTGTTATTCTTCTTCTTCGCCATATCTCAGTGCTATGGCACGTCGACGTGGGCTCTCACATTATTCGACAACAAACACCATCGGTCTCTATCTTGGGCCGCCCATGTAAGTAATTGCGGGCCCTCATCGTATCTTGAGAAAGCTTTCGACACCCATGTTGTTTTTGGGCGTCCCCTCTTAGTTGTCCCGTCCACTGTTCCGTGTAGTGTAATGTTTGCGACCCTGTTCTTGTCGATACGAAGTACATGACCAACAATACGTCTATGGGATAAAAACAAATTACGTTGCATTCGAATAACGACACATGAGTTTCGATTTTAAATTACCGAAAGGGAAGTATAAGCTTAAGGCATATTTACAAGGATTACATACGCACTGAAGGTGCAGTTATATCAGGGATATTGTACCTATTGATTCCTATTTCAAAACAAATGTAACAAGCTTATTGCGTTTGTATTGAATCACTGTTATTTGTTGGTGAATATAACGAAGTTACACTCCATATCATATTAAACATAATTGAGAAAGAAATTGATTTGCATATATGAAAAACAAAAAGTTCACAAATAAAGTGTTATCTCTGAGTTGGAAAAAAACTGTTTGCAATTCTAATAAGTCTGGCATAGTAAAAGAAATGCTTTATCATTTAAACTTTGCCAGGTATATAATGCGTGGGATTAAGTGTTTTGTAAAGAATATGTATTTCTAAATATATGCTTACTTTTAAAACGAGAACATTTTCACTGCATGTGTCTTGAGTTATAATTCCTATATATTGGCAACAATAAGCTTCATCTTAATAATCACCAAACAAGGTTTTAAGAATTTCGTATTCTTAAAAAATGTACTTAAATATATTTTCTTTCGAAATTGTAATATATAGGATAGTCTTACATGATTTCGGTAGCGAGCAAAAAAAGTGTATTTAAACTTGTGTCATTTGAGAGCAAAATCAAACGCGCTACAACGGGCCATAACGGCGTTTCAATTGAAAAAGATCTTTTCAAGCGCTTAATTATTTCGACGGCTGAGAATTATCCATAAATGAAACGATATTTTTAACAGCCTTCCTAGCCAGGAGTGGTATTCATCTTGTTTTTATATAATATATATCATTTTTGAATATGTTTAAAAAAAAAAATTAAATGTTAAAGCACCAGTTACACTCACAATCAACGAATATTTCGTAAAATATTTCGTAAAATAAAGTTAACTCATAACAAATCAGTTTGCCATATCGCAATAGCCAAAATTTCAACGCCAGATGTGGTCTGGTAACATAGATTTAACGAGATACAAAATGCTCATTTTCATTTTTTTTTTGTGGCGCAATATATTCAACACATGTTCATGTACCATGTTAGTGTGTCGTATGAATCGATATCGTTTGGCAAATTAAAATGGAATATATTGTTCCTCAAAAAATAAAAGCGAGCATTTTATATGTATTAACTCATGTTAATTCCGATTTATTGGCCTTGGATTGTGATATTTGCCATTATTGTACTAGTTTCGGTATTTTCTAAAATTCACCTGATCTATTATATAATGTATTAACAGTCTTGTTCTAAATGTATTATGTTCATATATCTCACGGTTTCTCCAAGTTAAAAGAAAACACTATGAAAGTATATTATTTCTGGTCTTTTCTTTGAGCTGTCGCATATTTTGCAAAACAAACATACTATTTTCTTCAAGCAACTTAGGTATCATTGTTTTGTAGATTTGTTTCCTTATAGTAACCAGTACACTGAATCGATATATACAAGAAGTAGTGACACTTTATGCCACAACATGCACGAGGATGTTTAATGTTTCATATTTTTGTTTTTGAAAGGATACCTGTGTTATTAATAAAGGCTGTGTAATAAAAGTGACATTCAGCATCGTTACTTGCGTGTTTAATATCATGAAGTGTATTTACTTTGTTTGATCATATGGAAACACGATAGAGATAATAAAGAAATAAAATGAACCAGAATACCAATGTGTGCAAATATTGTGGTAAAAAAAGTTTAGTTTTTAAGTTTCATCCGTATACTTGTTGAGTTAGGCCCACCGATTCGACGGAAAACAATCGAAGAAAAGACAGACACATGCTAATCTATATGCCCCTTGTGGGTGCAATAATGCTAGTATAAATATATATTATCTAAATTGTGCGTTACATGATTGTTATTTAAACAATTTCAGTGTATTTAGTGTCTCTCGAAGGCTTACTATTCATATTTATTTATGACGTACTGTATATAGGTTTAAGATTGTTTAACGATCAATAATTACATGGGTTAAATTTCCCACTTCATTTATTCTTCACGGAATAATCGATTTTAAGTGAAGAAACGCGTGACTATATTCGTTTATTAAGACACAGTCCGCTTAAGGTTCTCAAAAGAGTACCAATATTGAAAAGACATACATGGTAATACTTCGTCATGGCTTATCTGGATCGAACTGACATTGAAATAGAGGACATTTCAGCAAGTGTGACGGTTCCTGATAATCCGAAAGCAAAGCTGATGTATTATCTGGAATGCGTGACCACCGTTTTGCAGTTGGAAGATGAAGATGTTGATGCTGACTTGCGACGTCTGACGAATTACGGGCGGTACTCCAGACTCAGCAGCAGCGACACTCAAACGCTTATACATCTCTGTGAAGTTGTTTCGCCGGATGTTCTGGAAGATAAGTGTTTTTTCAAGAACGATGCTTTGTGCGGGAATGGGAACAATAAATTCTATTCTATTAAGTCAGTGCGCAATAACCTGTTCGTTGCCGAAACAATTATGATTAACGGTCGATCACGAAGGGTATCTAAGATAATGACATACACAGATGCCTGGATAAAAAAGAACTACTGGTATCCAAAGTGGGCGTTGGAATTCTGCGGTGAGTCTGCATGTACAATTATATAAAGTGAGTGAAGTGACCAGAAGATTTCGTTTTCCACTTGTGTATTGAAATCTTGAGATAATATCACATTGGACTGTGTATATACATTAACAAACAAACGCTACACAATTAAAGAAGAGAAAGTATACATTTGATGCAAAATTTTCTTGGAAATATCATGTTATTGTTTATGTTTGTTTTGCTGATATGTTTGTTCGTGTGTTATTCCTGTGTCAGTGTTTATTTTGTTTGCAGTGCCAAGACCTATTCACGTANTTTTTTTTTTTTGTACTTTTGAAGTGAACATAAAATATCCGCTACCTGTTGTTTTATGAAATGCAAAATGTATAGTTTTTAGGAATGGGACTCGTATCCAAAACCTCGTTATCTGGATATCCATATCCTGTATCCGAATATATCATGACATTCATATGAGTTCAATAGCCTTAAAAAACGTCAGAAATATTTTACAAAAATATTAGTATGAATTATATTACTTGTGTAAATTAATCTGAAAAAGTGGAAAATAATAAATATATTTTTAAATGGTGGAATGTGTTTTTTTCTTCTTCAAAAAACGTTTGGAAACAAATGTTGTAATGTCTTCTTTATAACATGCACTTGTATATCTACTCACAACTGTCAGTAAGGTTTATTAAAAGATGTTTCCATATATTTTAAGTGTTTTCATGTTTGTGTCAATTTACTACGATTAAAACATCGTTCAAACGAAAACAAATTATAATCAGTTACAGTATTTACAGGATTTCAAATTTTAAATAGCAACAACAGACCAATATCGACGGTAAATTTGTTTTAAAATTTCATTAACATTTCTTGGAAGTAAACTGTGAAGAAGAATAATAATAAGAAGATAATGATGATGAAGAAGAAGAAACGAATTTTGGTGTACGTTTTATTATAAGCGTCCAATGGCGTGGAGTATTCCTATGCGTACATAATGTATCCCGATGTGTAAGCATCCGGCAGAAACGTTCTTTTTAATTTATAACGGTCAATCGACAATTGAAATTTAATTAAGAATGTACACACTATATTCTGAAAACCGGGCGAAAATAAGAGTTAAGTATATAACCTGCATTGCCTGTATTTAATTTCATCTCTACTTATTATGTTCAATAACTTATGTTTACTTGCGAACGGATATGCAGCTACCAAAGGCCAAAGTAATAGACAAGTTACGTTCAGACACATAAGTGGTTAACATGTCCTAAAAGTGTCACAAATGTGTAATGTTTTACTTCCTGGATAAGCGAACTATATAAACATATGGATTTTAATTTGACATTCTGCAGAAGGATTGACAACTTATAAACCTGTTAAGTGTTTATACCTGACGCACATAGATATTGGAGATCTACTGATATCAGTGTAACATTGTCACGGTGTTTCCATCGTAAATTCCGTCCATGAGGCTATTATTTAGTTTATACCTATTTATTTTAGCTCAATTGCATCGAAAGCCTTAGGCTTTTTGAAACGCTCTCGAGTCCGTTTCCTGGGACTCGAACCAGTACTTGGTGTCTTTGGGGGAGATCGAAGGAGCGCTCCCAGTGGGGTTACAACCCGTGACCTCCCGATCGCTAGGCGGACACCATATCCACTACGACACGGCGACCTTAGGCTATTATTTCGTTATACTAATACAGAAATTCCATTCTGATTACGCCACATTTTAGGAGTAATAACATGTAATGATATTTAATATCAATTATATTATCAAAAATATACCTTTGTATTGATCAATGCTACATTCACTTAACTTGAGCGTAATCTAAAACTGTTTAGAAAATCAGTTAAAAATTTAATTATAGTTTTGTAATTATTTTTAAGCTTTTGCCCATAGTTGGAATTACATCTGACGAAATACACACATTTGCATAACGTCTGAGTTTAAGTAAAAAAATAATAATCTTTTATTATCGGTCGCAAATAGCATTCGATAGTGAGGATTTTATGTAAACCAAATTATTTTGTTATTACATTAAATAATTTAAATTATATGCACTCTTAAATTATAACATTTATCAATTATGAACAAAAATAGCTTAGCAAATATATATAAGGGTAAACTAAGTTATCATCATTTTCGTTTCAAAGTTTCACACAAGGATTTTTAACATTTACATCTCGAACTCAAACTAGTTTTAATATAGGTCACGGCTAATTGATTGTTTATTTTACACTGTTTATATCAATTACCTTATGATTTGAAAATATGAACGCGTGTAATTTAAGTTATGTTACAACATGTTTTTGGACGCTAACCCAAATTTCGTGAGATAACACATCTCATGTTTCATGTGATAAACAGATCCACATTGGCTTAACAGGGGCATATGCGTTTTATAGTGAATAAACACGTCCCGACGACTAGGCTTTGACACTTCCTCCAGATAAGCAAAAACTAAAATATAAACATTGCCAGTGTACTTGGTTGGTGAAAAATTCAAACGATGTTTGAGTGTTATATGTCAACCAGGTGAGATGTGTAGTTGTAGCTGTTTGAACTAGTATTACTTCCGTGTTTGAAGTTGTCATAGTATACGAGTTTTAAATGATGGTTTATGTTCGTACTTACTATTCAATAATTGCACGCACACTCGTCTTGAACGCAGTCTTATGGACTTATGTTAGTCCCTGAAAATAAACTACTGCAAACATATAGGAAATATTTATTTGTGTTTAAATTAACTGGAAATTCTTCATTTTCTATCGGTAATCATATAAAATTATACAGCAGCAACACCAGCTTTGGCTTATTAAATAGATTTTATTTTTGCTACCACTAACACTAACAACTAAACGATTTTGTAACCTGCAGCAAGTGAAGTTGTTAGGCTTAAACAGGGCATTGACACAGGATGTTTTGCAACACAACTGGCTTTAAGAGTTTATCTTATCAATCAATGCATGCATAGTATATGAGGCCCATAACTCAATCCTTTGACGACATACCGAACGGAAACCAATTTGACCTTTTACCTAGTGATCCCAAATTTTAATAGGGGTCGTCTACTGTCCAAAACCAATGCACATCGGAAGTAATAAGCCAATCGGTGAATCAGTTTACGAGTTATCGATCGGAAACGATTTCACACATTTAGTGTCAGTGACCTTGACCTTTGACATAGGCATCCCAATTTCAACAAGGGCTATCTACTGTTCAACGTCAATTCACATGGGAAGTATCTAGCAAATCGGTCCCTCCGTTCACAAATTATTGATCGGAAGCAATTTTCTTTTTTTTTCTTTTTTATCGAGTGCACCGGGATTGTCTCCCATATGGCCATCGCCCCCAGAAAGACGTGTTAGTTGGTTACGGGGTATAGTGCAAGATACAGGAGACACCCCGTTCCAGAGGTGACAATGGGTCTTTTTAGTGCCCGGTGTATAGCACCTAGTACACTGCACCTCGGTTTAACGTCTCATGCGGAAGACGAAAAAAGCAATTTTCATTCTAAGAGTGACAGTGACCTTGACCTATTGACCCAAATTTAAATATATTCTGGTAAAGGCTACAATGCACATGGGAAGTATCAAGCCAATTGGTCAATCCGTTCACAAGTTATTGATCGGAAACGAACTGGTCTACCGACATACCGACCGACAAACAGACATCGAGCAAAACAATGACAAAGTCTTCGAAGGGGGTATACAAAAACAGCCGTTTTTTAAGAACAATGGACTAATTCCATTATTTCCTATTATTACGAAATATCCGAAATGCCATTGTTATTAATACACCGTATTGACAAAGCATGGTTCGACTGATGTTCTGCATATCACGTGGCTTCCACTTCCTTCTAACTGGATCAATTATTTTCGTATACTGACAAAATCTACGCAAATCTTTGATTAACTGACTTTCAAATGGCCTTGAGTATTATGAATTGCACATAAAATGGTGATAAGTTTCCTTCAACAATGTGCAGTTTTTTCTAAGGTTCATATATCGTTTCAATTGGCTTGATGATAGGTTTACCTTTTTCGACAACAACACAGTTGCCAGGATAATAAACTAACACGACAAGGTATATTCGCCAATTGTCAATATTGGTATTGTTCTAGAAATTTTGTCCACGTGGTATCAACTACACAATATTACACATCATCATAATCAATCCCTTGACCGGTTTTGCCGATGGGGGGGAATGAGGGACGACGATACAGAAATCCTCCTCCAGTCAGGTCTGTTGTGTGCTGCTGAGAGCAATTTATCCATGGGAATGGATGTCCACTCTTTTACATTGTCCACCCAGTTTTTTTCTATGACGTTATAACATACCCGGAGATAGAGTGACATATTATGTTCGATTTGAAATTCCAAATAAGGAAGTTTAATTTACAAAACTATTTTACATATACACAAGCCGCACACACATACTGGATATGATGTGATATCAGTCAAGTAAGGCCATGGTGTTTCCACGTAAATCCCGTCTCTGCGCCTATTAAGTTGTTATGCTTATCATAAGTTTCCATTCAGTTTACGGATTTTTGTTAGGGGTAATTACAATTATGGTATAAAATATCAATTAAAAAAATATGGATTAGTTTGTATTTAAAAATCCTTCATAAGCTTAACTAGATCGTAAACTAAAATGGTATTGAAAATCGGTCAAAAATGTACCTGTAGTTTGGTTAATTATTTTAAAGCTTTTGCATATAATTGAAATTACAACGAAAGAACAATCCACACTGTCATGGTGTAGGAGTTATGCTAAAGACGGTATTATAATACCAGTCGAAAAAAGTTTTCAACAATTAGGACTTTATGTAAACCTTATTATATTGTCATGTAAGTGTAAATACATTCACTTGAAAATTACAACATTAATTAACCGTAAAAACTTATAGGTATGCAACATGTATTAAGTTAAACAAAATAAGAATTATTTTAACTTCAAAGTCTCAGGATTTTAATCCGATTTAAATCTCAAATGCAAATTTTAAATATAGGTTTTGGGTAATTTATTGTTTTTTTTTTATCATCAGTTCATATCAATTATCTACTATTATCTAGTGGTTCGAAAATACGAACGCATGACATTTAAGATAAGTTACACCTCCCAAGTGATAAAGCTTACCCTAATTAGTTTGGATAACATATTGATGATAAAAAATCTACATTGGCTTAATGCGGCCCTATACATTTTATTGCAGTGTAATGTTAAAGGGACTGTAAACCACGAAGGACGAAAAAGGGAAAGTTATAAAATACCGTATTTTTGTACAATTATAAGTTTATAGTGATTAAAATATCACGACTGGTATATAACATTACTTGAAAAAAGTAGGTTTTTTATTTTTACTTTATTTTTTTATTTATTTATTTTTACTGGGTATGTCTACCAGGTAACTTACCAGTTAACTATAAATAACGCAAGTAGATTGATCATCATTGTCACGTGGTAAACCCAGGAATGCAAATTGTGCATGCGTAGTGAATTGTATATATTTTATATATAAAATGGTCAATCTACTTGCGTTATATATAGTGTGTATATTGTTATGTCACCTATTTTCGCGATGTACTTTCGATTTCACATCGCAAAATTTTATTACCGAATATACTGAAAATATTAACTTTTTCAAGTAATGTAATCAATATAATCTAATAATTGTAAAAAAAAATACGGTATTTAAGAACTTTTCTTTTGTCGTCATTCGTGGTTTACAGTCCCTTTAAGTCGTGCAGTAAAATATGCTCATTACAGAAACAATTTAAAAAATATGAATAAATTAATCTTATTATTTTGATCCGAGCAAGACACCAATCATTCTTTGCGATTGTTAAAAAAAGTTAAACATTTTGGTAATTTGCGGAATATTGTATTTCTGGTGTTCTTTAATGATTAAATTAGTTGATGTAACCGCTGTAATCTAAAAAAGGTGTAATTAATTTAAGTTTGATTAATCTTGTACAATATAGTTTTCAACCATGTTTGCAATTGAAGTAAGCCAATGACCTATTGCTTTTATTAAAATATGCAAAACTTGTTCCTCGTGGATTTTATCGACCATTTGCATAAGCGCATGTTCGGAAGAAAATGAGTTGATATTTTTTTTCCTTAAATCAACACGTTAATTGAAAGCAATTTTAATATGCATGAACTCAAGCACGACGGCAATTTGTTCCGCGATTTTAAAACTAGTGTATGGTGAACATCTCTACGTATAATATTTGCTTTGTGTGATTTCATAGAGTTTTTACAACACGGAAGTATTATGGAGATATCATCTAAAGCAGTTATTAAAAATAACAAAAAGCCATATTCGTTTTGAACATGCTGGTCTAAAATGGACTGAATTACTTAACATTATTGCGTTTTGTAAGATACGATATGGAAAAAAAGAAATTCAATATTGTAATATTAAATTATTGCATTATTTGCATATAAAAAACTTGGTAATGAGTTGGAACATTTCTTGCAGAGCTGTGGAGAGTCAGTCATTTCACAGAAGTTTCTTATTCACTAAAATAGCCTGTTTTCCTATCTATTCGGCCACTTAAGGATTTCATGAGCTGTGGATTGTTAATAAACAATAAAATAAACAATTATAACGCAATATGTTAACAAAATATACATAACAAACAAGTTTTAACGCGAAGCTCAATCGGAAACGGTTTGTTTACAATACATAACCTCGTTTTTCATTTGACAGTTGTATGTCTGGATCGCTCTGACGCTTCCTATCTATTCGGCCACTCTGATTGGTCGATCATTGGCGCGTGCAATGACGTGTAGAATGAGGTTCGGTACGGGGATAACTAATTTGCATACGGCTGTGTTGAGTTAGTCGTTTGGTTGTGTGTGTTTGTATATTTTATAACGAATGCAACGAAATTTCGTAACAAAACAATTATGTTTTCACATAAAAGAAAAATATTAAGGTGATAAGCAACATTTTTTTTTATTTTTGCGAACATATAATTTAAACATTTGAACAAATAAACTTTTAAACAATTCAAGGAAACTTAATTTCAGCAACAATGCCGGCAACGAAACTCGTCACCGCGACGCAAAACCCTTTTCTCGTGGCAGAAGGCCAAGTGAACCCAATGCCCACACGAGTCACATTGGCCCCAACTGATTACTTTAATGTGCGGGCGGTCATTGAAGGTTGGTGGCTGGCGTTGCTGACACACGCAGCAGACCTCGTCATCGTCCTCATCATCTTCACATTCAAACTCCGAATCTTCGAAGATGATGCCACTTGTTGACGGCANGAGCTGCATTTTTAAAAGTCACAATGGATAGTCGATCATTGAGTCATTGCCATCGAGCGCCTATGCTCTACAGATCTGGTAGAGGTTCGTCTACATAGGCGGTGAAGATATGTGACTGGGAACGAGCTTTTGACCCATCTAGTCAAATTGTCATATATTATGGAAGGGCTACATCTAACAAATCAAAATCTGAGCTTCCAATTCCTAAAATTGACGAAGTTATGTCACTTTTTGTGTGTCATGTCATGCCTTGTAATATGTTGGAACTTTGTTGTTGCAGGGTAGAGTCTGTCATACTTACTTCTATTGTTTTGCGCTGGCTGAACCACAAGAATTATGTAGTCGTTTCTCACAAGTCAAGAAACAATCTACTTAATGCATATGTTTGCCAGTTGTATTTCCAATCCCATTTAAGCTATTTAACGTATTTTCGTACGCATGCAATTTTCCTTTGTTGTTACGCTTTATTCCAAGCTCATGGGGTCTTTTGTCATAGACGTTCTTTTGTTTATATGTTAGGCTTTTTCAATTAAATGTATACTTATCTACAAAACAGCTCAGTATGGTTCATTTTAAATAATTAATGACGATGTATTTTGTTAATATTTCGCAGCGTTCTTTCTAACATTTTCACGTCAGCCACCTTGATTATTAGTCTGTCGAAAGTATGTTTGCCCACGAAAGAACTGCTCCTTAACGAGTTGAGGTTCGTATTTTAAACGCTATTATGATCTTATCAAGTGTAATATGTACCCATTTATTGGTAACAAGTTATTATAATATGAAAATAATGCATTAGCCTTTGTATTAGCTATTGTAAACGACGCGCACCTAGCTGCCACAAAATATCGTAATCTGCTTAGTCATGCCACAGAAGTTGTGGCGCGCAACCAAAGTTGTGGCGCATCACACTGAGTTGCCACATCGGAATATGCTTCATGCGGCACGCCACAATGTGACCTGTGGCATACCACGAGGTGGCACCGTGGCAAGTATAAATAGCCCGTACGCTTTTATTCGAGACTCCTTACATATTTTTTAGCCTGAACTCCATCTCGGTTTTTATTAACTTTACTTCAAATTTAACTTAGCAAATAGGTGCGCATCTTTACAACTTATTATTATTAAGAATTGTTAACTGATATTATATTTACAAGATTTAGTATCGACCATCTATCATATTTCTCTTTTCGGTAATAGTACGCTTTTGATAGGTTACATTGCACTAAACTGTGTATACAAATTACTGCACTATTATTGCCATATTCAATAAAATCTTATACTGTTTCTCAGACTCTTTTCGTCTTTAACCCTTTAATTTGGAGTCATTAACAACATCAACCATTCACAGTTACAATAACATAACAACAGTTCACCATCATCAGCAGCAGAAACAACAACAACTGTAACCACCAGCGGATACCACAGATAGGACCAGCTACCCCAGAGAGCAGCGACCCCCAGATCAATGAAAATCGTCAATTCGAAGGCCAAGCCTGACTCGTTACAATATGCACCAATAAAAATAATCAAATATACATTGTAATTAATCACATTCCTGAGATATGCATTAGTGCTGTCATTATGCATGGAATTTTCATCGCTAACCTGTCATTGTGAGATTGCACAAAGATTTGCAACATAAATTTGATCATAGTTTTTAATACAGCCCTGTTCAGTTCACAGTTAGTCCATATAAACGGACTCCCAGAGCCTATGATCATTTTTGCTTTGACGGCTCTAGCCAATGCTGAGCAATTTTGATTCAATAATATGTTTTTACACTTTTTAAGACACTGTCATGTTTTATAGTGATGTTCTGTATTTACAAGCCGGGTTATTGAGATCTGCGAAGAACTACTTTTATTGCGCACGCATGATTTAAGCGGTAAATCGGAGTTTTCCGAATTTGGTTTTGGCAGCCAGCCAATTCGGATAGGCTCAAAAATTGGTATCAGTACGGTTGTCGGCTCATTCGGCCCCAAGCTCATTCGGCCCCGTTTTTTTCAGGCTCATTCGGACCCAATTTCAGGCTCATTAGGCCCAAGTACCAGGCTTTTTCGGCCCCATTTTTAATTTGAATAAATCGTTGAAAATATGTTGGTCGATACTATTTAAAACAATGGAATATTGTTTATTACAGTATTATATTATCTTTATTGAAGATATTTCCATTTGAAAAATAAATCTGTTGTCTTTTGCTTCAGGTATGTCGTCGTCGAAATGAGGCGTTAGAATAGACTAGATACAATAAGAGTCTGAGCCGGCTTTGAAAATAAAACAAACTATAAATGTATTTCTATTATATATATATTTGGATAACTTTAAAGTGATAACAAATTAATAAGGAATACACACGTCTTAACAATACAATACAGTATCGTATTTACTACATATACATTAATTGTTCATTTTATTAATAAGTTCAATTACATCATCATCATAATAATCATCATCATCATTCATCATCATAATCACCATCATCGTCATAATAAACGTCAGCATCATTATAATAATCATCCTGGGTTTATTTCATCTGTCAATACGTTGTAAATAACGATAAAAACATGTTTTAGTTTTAGTTTATTTGATAATACAGTAGACAATAAGTCCATGAGTATACATAAAATGTCAATACAATAAACAAAGTCACAGGTCATTCAAATTTTAAACATAAAAATTAAATCGGTACATTGTCAAAAAAATAAAAAATGGGGTATTTTAGGAAAGACAATATACAGCGAGAGTCGGTCCATAAATATATACCAACAATCCTACACTAATCATAATAAGTATTAAACGCAGTTCTTATTCCCCATGGTTTATAAATATACATAGCTAAATGTTTAACAATATTTCTATTTTGAGAGGTCAATAAATCTATAAACTTTAACATATTTGGTCTTAGGTAATAACATGATTTTAAAGAAGCTTTTCTGACATCAGTATGTAATGTACCATCCATAACGAAGTGGTATTCTTTTATACCTAATGAAAAAATACGAAATTTCTGCAGTGAAATTACAGCAGTGAAAATAAACAAATTGATATCTTCACCGGTAAAAATAACAAATTTTCGCTGGAATACTGACGTCATTTCGTCTACAAAATGACGTCATTTCGTCAACAAAATGACGTCATTTCGTCAACAAAATGACGTCATGTCAATGTATTGAACCACGCGACGGGAGAAAGGGTAACTATTCAGAGAAAGGGAAACAGCTGTTAATTATTTTCTTGAAAAAGGGGCATAAAGAAACAGAACATTTGTTCAAGTCAGTGTAAGATCGTTTGTTATTTCACTCGTGAAAATATATTTTTATGATAACTCGTGAAATAACAAACGATCTAACACTGACATGAACAAATATCCTCTATTTCATCTTCTAGATACAAACATATATAGGGGCAGAGTATCAGCTTCACTGTGAACATATATCCACAACATGTTAGGCATTTTCAAAGGCTGGATACATGAACGTTGATTTGCGAGGGCATGTTTGTGTTATATCTCTTATAAATATTTGTTAAATACACATTCGATTTATATATGATTTTAAGTGTATGGGACCTATTTAAAAACATCCAAGCTGCGTGTGGGGTACTTTACATAATCTAGAACTACCTCGTCCGGAGATGCATTGCGATGATCTGGAGTTTGTACTGTTTGGTGCGAGGCGAGGGTAAGAAATCGTTTTAACAAGAGGGGATTCATTTAATACTTGTACTTATTTCATTTCATCGTGCCCTCAACAAGTTGTTATTTTGATAATCGGGTATTTCTAACCCCGTAAGTAATCGTGATGTTATTAAATCTAATTATTTTTCTGTTTTGCTTTGAAAGTTAATAACAATTCAACGAGGTTGATGTTAATTTACAATTGTGTGTTCTGCAATTAATTCTGGGCTAAATGAGAGATGAGGTTAGACAATAATTGGTTTAACCCCCCCCCCCCCATGCTTTGCATATAACGTTCCAATGTAGCTTTAGCATTATTTGATGTTCTAACTCGTATTGTATTATTGTCTTGTATTGTAAAGATAATTGGTCATTTCCCTAACATACTTGTCGACTAAAATGTCTCTCCTGATATGTTTTATTAGTTTCAGTCTTTCCTTTATAAGTTATTGTGCAGAAATTATGTACGAATAAATGTAGATAATGTATCTCCTAAAAAAGACGTATAATCATATTTCCCATGTGGGTAAATACATTCCTATTAATGTGAAAAATCTGAAAAACCTAAATGGTGTTGTTATAAAAATGTGCTCACTAATTGACAAAGCATGATTTTACTGTTTTTTTTGGGGGCATTACATTTCACTTAACACAATTATTGTCTTAGAAATAACGCCTACGTAAACATTTAATCTACTTTATAAAAAAACTTGAAAAGCAATGGCACAACTTTTTTGCATCATATGGTCGATGTTGCGGTGGTTAGTGCTTTAACAATTGGCTGCAAACAACTGATGCACGATATATGTTATTCTGCCAACGAACACAAGAACAACAGGTGTGGAAAGGACTATGAAACACGACCTCGTGTATACTTGCAAAGCGTCTGTTTTTTTTTAAAGTTTTATTTCAATTAGGTCTATAAATATACAAAATTGCACATTCAATTTAAATGTTTATATCAAAATAAAGTATGTGACAATATGTGAACGCATTCATAGGTGAAGAACACTTGACAAATATACATTTACTAATAAAATCTCATTAAACCATAACTAATCATTTTTATTAATTTCATACAAGAGAAAAAAGCATCACAACAAACAACAGAGCTATTTCAAGGAAACTCATATTAAAGCAATACATGCATAATCATACATACATGCGGTACCTCATGTTTGATTATTAAGTCAAATATTAAAGTGACCATTGTTGAATACAATTGAGTCGTGTTGAAAAGATACTGAAGCCTTTCCTCGTTTTCGTATTTATCACAATCGTTCTTGTACAATCCACACTTTACATAACAGTGCAACCGGAAGATTCCTCACGACGCCTCCTGGCGGCTGAAGCTGCGCGTCTACGTTCCTGCTCTTCAGCCAACTGCTTGATCGGATCAGCCCAGTTGTTTTTCAGCCATGACATCTTGAAGGTCATGATCTTGGAGACCCTGCGTGAACGACCCCCAATCATAATACTTCCGGCCACAAGCAGATTGCTCCTCACAGCTTCTATTTCATAAAACTCATTAGATGAATCGCCACACATAGCATCACTTTGGAAAATACACTTATTCATAAGCACGTCAGGGCTCAATGCAAGACCCAAAACAATAAGCAAGTCCGTATCGCTGTCGCTGAGGTTGTAGTACTGATCGTACCTGGTGAGTCTGTTCAGGTCAGCAATCTCATCGTCCATCTGTAGAAGGTTCTTTATGCAACTCAGGTAGTACATAAGTTTCCCTTTGGGATTGCTGGGAATAGTTACAGTTCTTCCCGTGGCTTTCATTCCAATCTGCGTCCGCCCCATTAACGCCATTGCTACAACGTGACTGGGTTCCTTTTCGCACTTATAAGTCGCCTCAAACTGAAAAGTAAAAACGGGATCCTCTTATATATAATGCATGTCTTGTACCACGTGACTTACGATAACCTTTCATGTTAATTCGAAAAAAATATTTAAAAATAGACACAGAAAATAACAGTGGAAAAACCTTGACGCACATACTTACATTCATATGTTAAACAAATATTTACACAAAAACAAACCAAAATGTACTTCAGCATTAATCACCATAAATATCAATATCTATATTTGCATACGGGCATACGGAGCACAAATAAAACCTTCGTAATAGCAAACTAGCTTAAAAGTACAAAACAAATAAACGTTTTAATTTCAAATATTTCAGTTTTGTTTTTAAATTGTTTTAAACATCCTGGAAAGAAAATGATTCGAAATTTACGTCCCTGTAATGTAATATCTAAATATAAATTTGCACTGGGTCACATCATGTTATCAAGGCTATTAAGAAAGCTCGATATGTGCTCTGCTAGTAGTAGTGATGGCCAAAGAAATATTATTTTTAAGCTATGAATCTCTGTAAACATTGACTGCAATATAACGTTTGTCTAAATAGTAAGTTTCAAAATCCTCCCAGTTTGAGTTGTCCACAATAGACTATGACAACCTTATATTTTTATTCTGAATTTGCAGATTCAGTGTAACCAAAATATTAGCAGAAAAGAGCTGCATTTTTAGTTTTCGCACGCCATTGTAACACACTTTCGCAAAGGGGATAAAGGCGACAGGAGCAAGTGTCAGTTAGGCGATGCCTTAGAGCATGTCGGGTGTTAACTATTAACTGAATATCAACAGTTCTTCATCTCGCTGACATGACGCGTATTTCAAATTACCAGCAGTACTTGCAACCTCGGCGACATAGATACTCATCAGAAAACTTATGGCTCTCTGTCAAGCTATGTCTCCGGATGTACTTTTCAATAATGCCATGTTCAGAACGATGTAATGTGTGGGGACTCTTCAGGCTGACAAGCAACAACATGTTGGTCTCTGGAAATGCCATCTTTCATCGCAGGGTATGCAAGATAATGGCATTCAAAATTGTGTGCGCTTGAACAGATTGAAGAAGAGATCTAACCGGGACGTGCGAAAGAATATAGGCAAAACGTCGGAAAATCTATGTTCCGCAACTGGTTGCATAGTTGGGGTGAAATCCAATGTGAATGTATTTGGCAAATATTAAAGGAGTATCTGTCATGGATTTTTTTAGAAGTCAGCACTACCGTTCGATAGGGTTTAAGTCGGTTCGTGTAAATATAGCGTCTGTTTAAACACTCACGTTGTGTTTTTTTTTCAAATCCTAGGACAAAGAATTTTAGGCAAAACGTCGGGCAATCCAGGTTCCGCAACTGGTTGCATAGTTGGGGTGAAATCCAATGTGAATGTATTTGGTAAATATTAAAGGAGTATCTATCATGGATTTTCTTAGAAGTCAGCACTACCGTTCGATACGGTTTACGTCGGTTTGCATAAATATAGTAATACATTTTTTATTCTCAGATTCCTCACACGGAAATAACAGATACTGCCATAAAGTAGTATTGTTCTTGTTTACATTTATTTGACGGTTCGTATGCGTTATCAGATACGTAGGTTCAACAGTTCAAATATATATTCATATCATGTTTCAGAGAGTTTTCTATCAGCGATCAACAACTGTGTTATCAATTATGTGTTTCCCGTGCTATAATGCATTATTGCTTATTTCCACACAAGCCAAATGTATAAAATAAATACATTAAGCTACAACAACCTTACTATTTCGGATCAACTATGCTACAATTATTACTTAATTTCTGTGTAGCGTATCGATACTTTTGTTGTTTATCCGAGCTTTGGTTGTTTTAAAATCATTGCATCGGTCATTACACATGTCATCGTTTTTTAACATGAATTCGTTTATTAAAACGTTCCGTCCTAGCGCATCACATAACCCAATGTACAAGTCAGTGTTTTGTATATGTCGCTCAAACGGTTGATCTGGTATCATTTCAATCTGTCAAAGTTGGCGTATGTTGGTTTGTTGTCGAGTTAAAAACCTGCCTTTACTTATCTGCTTTAAAAAAATCGGTTCGGTCGTCGGACAGTTTGAATTGTAGATGATAGTCCGCTTCTTTAAAACATGTTAAAGTGTATTTGTGTTTTTCAAAAATTCAACGCCATTCTTTTATTTGCAAGTCCAACACATATTATCTTAAGTATATCTAATTTATGTTAATGAACCACGTGACTAAATATACATATCAATCAATGTGCCATGTAAAATATTGTATCTAAAGCGATATTTTTTAGTTGGGTGCGAAATGGCATTTCTGGTTCAGACAGACGTTTTTCACAGTTCCTGATAATCCGAGGGCAACGCTATAGTACTATCTGAATTGCACGTCGACAGTGTTGCAACATGGAGACAGTATCGGCAGATGAAAGAAACCCAATAGCATAAACTATTACGCAAATCTTTTTGAGAATATACTTTATATAACCATTCAATAGGTACGCAGTAGGCAGTTTATTTATAACGTTTTAGCATCCATTTTGGCATACTTACATTTACGCAACCGATTCAAAAAGTCACTATAAAATGATGGGTGTTACATCACATTAACCAGTAACGATTTTAAAGGTATCTAAACTATCGTATTTTTTGGTTTTAGATTTATTGACTTAAAATGTAAAACAAATAATTATTACTTCCTACTAGCAAAGTATAAATAGCGTTGACTTACACTAGACGAATTTAACATTCGGTTAAACCCAGGTAAAATAACCGGTATGAACATATGAGGTGTATAAACAATTTTATCTTCGTTTGATATATCAGAAGTACATAACGTGTTTTTGACAGTTTTGGGACAAGCTGTGCCTAAAACTTTAGCAGACCTGTCTTGTTGGTCTTTGTTAGCTGTAATTTTGCTTTTTGCAGGTTAAGATTAGTTATTGCAGATAATTTAAATTTTACCTTGTAAGATTATGACATGCCACAAGCAGATAAAAGGGTGCAAAGCAATTTTTGCAAATAATTAATCAGGTTTTATACATATTTCTACAAGTCAAGTCCATTACCCTTGTAATGGTCGTGTCTATTTGTAATTATTTGCTACTGATTAACAAGAACTTGTGTCGTAGTCAATCACGTAATACACTTGGTTTCTATAAAAACTATGTGTATTAATTTTCGGTAACAAACGTTACTGCTCCCATAAACCCGAAGGTTATGTACTACCAGAAATGCATGAATACCTTTCTACAGATGGACGACGACGCTGATCTCACGCGACTCTCCAGGCCACTAGGCGTTACGTAAGCGACAGTGATAAAGACTTACTGTTTCTTACACTGAAACACGATGTGCTGCTGGATAACTGTTATTTTCAAAACGATGCAATGTGATTGCGATTGAACCAACGAATTTATCAAATAATACTATCAGGAGCCTTTTGTTGGTTAGCTGTTTGTGTTTAGACTAGTGATTTCCGTGTTAACATGTTTTTAATCCCGAAGCGAAAACATTTATTTCAGATTTTTAGTTACCAGATGAAATATACTTGGATTGTATAAATAACTTGCAGGTTGTGAAAGATAATTAAATATTTTGTTTTATTGTATCGTAAAGTTTATCGTTTATTTAAAAAATGTACGATATTTTATTTATGTTATTTTTTCAAATGATTGTTGATGGACAATAAAAGACAATTTAATGAGCGAAACCGAGAAAGAAGTCGCTAGTACCCGATAGTCCCCGAGTCCATACGTATGCTACTACTTGAGCACGGAAGTATTAACTAGATATATAAGCTTGTCTTCATTTAGCGAACATGTATATACACTTGGTATAATCCCTTAACCGTTTACATGCAATGGAGCTAAATACAAATAGTTCACTTGTCTTTGTTTTTTTTTTAAATTATATTTGTTAGATTCACTCAATCGGGTTTGTCTTCTTCATTTTTACTATTAAAGTCAAATTAACTAATACATTTTTGTATAAGGATGAGACGACTTTAACAAGCCCATTGCCTGATTACAGGTACACTGGTTGAGTAAGTGCTAGCGTTGATCTCAGTAAATTACGGAATACCGTTAGGCCATCGTGGTTACACATTAAAATCCAGAGGGCGACAATGCGTGAGTGCGAGAATACGATGACGAGAGTGCGAGAATACGATGACGAGAGAGCGAGAATACGATGACGAGAGTGCGAGAATACGATGACGACAGTGCGACAATGCGATAGTACGATGGCGACAATGCGACAATACGATGGCGACAGTACGACAATACGATGGCGACAGTGCGATAGTACGATGGCGACAATGCGAGAGTGCGAGAATACGATGACGAGAGAGCGAGAATACGATGACGACAGTGCGAGAATCCGACGACGAGAGTGCGATAATACGATGACAACAGTGCGACAATGCGATTGTGCGAGAATACGATGATGAGAGTGCGAGAATACGATGACGAGAGTGCGAGCATACGATAACCACAGTGCGACAATACGATGACGGAAAGGCACGATGCGGAAACTACCGACGTTACCTAATTCCCTTCGCGTTTTACGAAGCTTACCGCATGCCCTCCGTACTCTATGGAGATAACCGATCATGAATTTCTCATTTACTGCCACAGAAACAAGATGAATATAGATGCTAATCAATAAATTTTTCTATGCAGGCTTCCCCTATTTACAATGTTGTACCATAACGCTCTTGGTTATCGACCGGAAATATGTCGTCTTTGAGCTGAACATCCAGTAAACCATCTTCTGTGAAATGACTTACTCTCCCCATCTCTAAAAAATATGTTCCAACTCATTAACAAAGTTATGTATATGCAAATTATGAAATAATAGACTATTACAATAGTGAACGTCCGTTTTCCCATATCATATCATAAATTAATCAATAATGTCAAGTAATTCAGTCCGTCCTAGACAAGCATGTCCAAAACGAATTTGGCGAGTCGTTATAATAAATTACTACTTTAGATGATAATTCCATAATACGTTCGTGTTGTAAAAACCATATAAAACCACCAGAAGCATATATTATAAGTAGAGGTGTACAACACGCAATAGTTTTAAAATCGCGAAAAAAATGCCGATGTACTTGAGTTTATGAATATTAAAATTCCTACCAAAAGAACGTGTTGATATACAGAAATATATCAACTCATATTGTCATACAAAGTGCGTTTTCTTCCGAACTAATGGAAATAATTGATAAAACCCACGAGGAACAAGTTTGTATATTTAAATAATATACATATGTCGTGGGCTAACTTTAATTGCAAACATGGTTGAAGACTGTATTGTTCACGATTAATCAAACTTTGATTGGCTAAATTACTTACTCATTTTGTAAATAACAGCGGTTACATTTACACTAAGGTTATAGTTACTTTCGTGTTCGTTCTTTATCATAATTTGGTACTTTGACATTTTTTTTTTATACATTATAGCTGTTACAGAACAACATAATTACAATACTCCGCAAATTACCAAAATGTCCTTGTTTGTTTGTAACATTCGCACAGAATGATTGGTGTCTTGCTCGGATCAAAATAATAACATTCGTTTATTCGAATTGTTTAAATTGTTTCTGTAATTAGCACATTTACTGCACGACTTAGCATTACACTGCAATAAAATGTATAGGTCCGCAATAAGCCAGTGTGGATTATTTTTATCATAAATGTGTTATCAAAACAAACTAGGGTTATCGTAATCATTTGAGGGGCGTAACTTATCTTAAATTGCGTGCGTTCATATTTTCGAACAACTATATAATTGATATGAACTGATGATAAATAAACAATAAATTAGCCATGACATATATTTACAATTTGCATTCGAGATGTAAATCGGATTAAAATCCTTGTGTGTGACTTTGAAGTAAAAATGATTATAATTTTGTTTTACTTAATATATGTTTGCATAACTATAAGTATTTATGGTTAATTAATGTTATTATTTCCGATTGCATGTATTTTTTCAATTACATGTAATTACAAGCTAATTTGGTTTACATAAAGTCCTCACTGTTGAACATTTTTAACTCATACAACATGAAAGTGTGGTTTGTTCTTTCGTTGTAATTTCAATTATAAACAAACACTTTAAAATAATTAACGAAACTACAATCACATTTTGACCGATTTTCTATACCATTTTAGTTTACGGTCTAGTTAAGCTCATGAAGAATTGTTCAATACAAACTAATCCATATTTTTTTACTTAAAATTTTATACCATAAATTTAATTACTACTGAAATAATGCAGTCAATTGAATGGAAACTTTTGATAAGAATAACAAATTAAGAGGCACAGGGACGAGATTTACGTGGAAACACCATGACCTTACTTGACTGATATCACATCATATCCAGAATGTACGTACGTGTAAAAATTAAATCGGTTAATCGGTTAAACTTCCTTTTTTGGAATTTCAAATCGAAAATTATATGTCACTCTATCTCTGGGTATGTTATGACGCCATATGTAAATACTTAATATGCTTAAAGTGTAGACTTCCTTCTTTGGAATTGCAAATCGAAAATAAAATGTCATTAACGGCATGACAAGTATTTTTATAACCCGTATAGACACATTGTTGTCTACAATTCATAGTACTTAAACGGATCCGTTAATATATACGAATCCACATACTGTTATTGATGCAAAAGCGTTGTAATAAGCGCACAAGTCAAGACAAAATGAATAGTTTAAAATAGTCAACACAACATCTCACGTATGTTGTAGAGCATTAGCAAATTCTGGTGTTGATGTTGACATCTTATTAAAGTTCGTTTCATGTTCATTTCACTGATGAACCGGATATCCGTTACCCGGAGTGTAAATGTCTTTACTTTATGCCTTCAAGTGTCACTTAAAATAGTTGACATACTTGTTATCTTACCGTTGCAACGTACATCACAATGCTTTAAGGTGTAATTTGAGTGCCAATGACTTGAGTTGTTTCACACCTGTACTTTTGAAAAGGCAGAGCAATTCGTACACTCGCTACTGGGGGTCAAACTTAAAAGCCAATACTCTCTGTTTCATTTCAGATATATAAGCATACAATGTATGACAAATATTAACCAATTGTTCCAATTACAATCAGTCATACTAACAAGCACATACGATTTGAAATTCTAGGTTAGGTTGACCGTTATGAACTTGTTAATTGAATATTACATGTTTAAATAGTTCGCATAACAAGGAGGTAAGTCATAATATTTTTGTGGTACTTTTAAAACTTTTAAGACTGTACGTAAGTTGACCTTTCTTTATTAAGGTCTTTGGAAGATGTACATCCGCGTGCAAGGAAACATCCGTTATTTCACATTATAAGTAGGCATGATACAGACTATTCGGATATCCCGATTTCTGAATACTGGTTACGTATCCTGATAGTAAAAAGGATACGAATACTTAAATACACGAAACTGCTCCTATTGTAATTCAAAATGTCTTTATCATCGTTTAATTCGACGTTAATTTGCATAATGCAATTCCTTGACAGAATGACACTTATTGTATTATTGGGTTGTTTGCAACATGGGAGCATGTGCTTATGACCGTACTCTCTTGGTGATAGCTACACGTCTCCAAGTGTAGTTGTATGGTACTTTTCTCCCCGATAATTTACACGCATTGGCAACATGTATTCAATTGACCGAGCCAAAGTCTACAAATGTGTTCTTTGCTCAATCAATTTAGTTAGATAGACTGTTAACATATGATAAAAAACGAGTTTTGTTTAAATATCTATAAAGTTAACCCATTTCTAGATTATAATATTTTCGCAAAATCCAAATACTATATTCATGAATTTTGTATTATCATTTTGTTTAACATTATAAACTGTAAAGTTTATATATCTATCTGAAGAAGAAATGACGTTTGTCTCCCTGTTGTATAACTATATCCTAGCCCTTGAGGCGGATGAGAAGGAGGAAGAACAGCAAAGACAATGGGAGGCTGACCTGCCAGCAGGAGGTAGAAGACCATTTATCAGAAGCTGCTGGACCAGGCCATGGCTCACTGAAGAAAGAAGACAGCAATATGGTCATTACGCTAGCCTCCTGGACACACAACTCAGATTAGAAGACCCTGCTGCCTTCAGAAACTTCACCAGATTAAACCCTGATGTGTTCGATGATATCCTGGAAAGAGTGGCACCAGTCATCCAGAAGCAGCAGACTAACTACAGACACCCCATGTCAGCTGGCCTCAAGTTGGCAATCACCTTGAGACATCTGGTCACTGGGGACAACTACAGGTCACTGGCATATGGATTCAGATGTGGTATCTCCACCATATCAGAGCTGATTCCAGAAGTGTGCACGGACATTGTACAGGCGTATAAAGGTGAGGTATTCAACGCACCTAGCACCCCTGAAGCATGGAGACACATTGCCCAGCAGTTTGAACAGAGGTGGAATATCCCCTATGCAGTTGGGGCCTTGGATGGAAAGCACATAGCCATCAAGAAGCCAGCAAACATAGGCAGTCTCTACCACAACTTCAAGGGGTTATTATCCATACCAATGGTGGCCCTTTTAGATGCAGAATACAAGTTTATCTGGATTGAGCTGGTAGGTAAAGGACACATGTCTCACTCCCATATATTCACAGACTCTGAGCTCTTTGAATGCCTACAAGATGGGTCCATAGGTCTGCCCCCATCATGCCCTCTCCCTGGGGAAACTGAGCAAGATATTCCATACTTCATCCTGGGTGATGATGCTTTTGCCATGAAGAGCTACATGATAAAGCCATACAGTAGAAGAGGGATGACAGATGAGCAGAGAATCTGAAACTACAGGATCTCAAGGGGTAGAAGAATGGTTGAGAATGCATTTGGAATCCTGGCCAAAAGGTTCAGGTGCCTGCTGGGAACAATGGAACAGACGGTAGAGAACGTCAGAAATTTGGTGGAGACTGCTGTGGTGCTGCACAACCTGTTGATGCATAGGGTGGTGATGGCAGCCAATGAGGTGGACCACGAGGATGAAGAGCACAACTTCGTACCAGGGGCCTGGAGACATGGACCTCACTGGGAAGATGTTCCACAGCTACCTGCGAGGGGGAACCTCGCCACTGTGGATGCCAGACATCAGAGAGATCATCTCAGAGACTACTTTGTCTCTCCTGTGGGTGCTGTTGACTGGCAGCAAAGAATGGCTGGTGTTGTACTTCCTGCTGTAGTTGAAGAGAGGAATGGGTCAGAGGCTGATGATGAAGATGGAGACTGAAGATGAAGACAAATGTGTTATGAATTTTATGAACATTTTGTAATACTGACTTTGAAATTTAAATATGTGTAATTTGGAATATACTAGTATTATTCATGTTATTGTTGTTATTATATATAATTCATCTGCTAGTCATTAATTTTATTGAAGACTTTAATAAAAAAAAATCCAATGAAAAATCAGATAATTATGTTATTTTAAATTAGGATTGAAAATTTAAAGAAATCAAGTTATAGAATTGATTTTAGATATTTGCTATAAATGATTTTGTGTGTTTAATTAATTTTCAATTTATATCTGTCTTGTATTTTTGATTCTATTTGAAAATAAAAGGCATTCTTTTAAATGTAACATATTCTCTTTTATTATTTTCATAATTAAGAAACATATTATCAATATGTACAAAACCAACAAACTGAACCAAAAAAAAAACACTAATATTATCACTGTTTACAAATCATAAGATGTCCATGGCGAAGTCAACTATCCACACAATATAAATTGTTGCACAATCTCGGGTCATAACAGTATCATGTCGTTCATAGGTAATTGAAATGTCATCTTCATGTGGAGGTTGAGGAGTTCCCAGATGGGTCACAGCAGATGGTGGCCTGGTGGTTATCCATGCAATGGTTATGGCTGTGCTCACAAAGTCACTCAGGTTCAGGGAGTCTGTTATCTTGTCAGTAGCAGCAGCAGTATAACCTCGGAAGCGGGTAGCTGTTAGTGAAGGTGATAACCTTGCTAGGGGTGTCATGGCTCTAGTTGCCCCCGTGACCAGGTCCAGGATGTTGGTGGAGCTCATTGATGGTTGTGATGATGGTTGTGGGTACAGGGCAGGGTATTGTGTGCTCATGTAATGATAGTTCTGGGAGCCCCAGACACTGGTGGGCTGTTGACCTGGCATCTGCTGGGTCGACCACTGTGATGGTGGAGGCTGCCCCTGGTGACTCTGGGACACCATTCTTTGGGGGTACTGGCAACTGGTGGAGCTTGGTAGGTACGACTGACGTTGTGGCCGGATTGGCTGGATTGGGGCGACCTGTTGCTGCTGCTGCTGTGGGAAGGTGGGCATCTGCTAGAACATCTCCTGGCGCTCTTCAGCCTGCATCTGTCCCTCGTGTAGCACTTCCATAAGCTTGATCTGTGTGGCCCGTTTGATGTCCCCAGGAAGCTGTGCCAGACCCTCATCTATATGTCTGGCAAAGATGGAGGGACCACCTTTCTTTCCAGACATAAAGTCCATCAGACTTTGCTTCAAGTCAACACTCTCTGTGGAGTGTCTATGAGAGGGGGGCTCTGTAAACTGGGACTCTGACCCAGAGTCTGACTGGATGATGACTGCTGTTGTTTCTCTACCTCTACCACGGATGCTCACCACGTTTCTGCGTTCCACACTTTCGATGTGGTCTTTGAGGAAGGAGAACCTCTCTCACACCCATTTGTCCGTGGCAGACATGTCCTTGACTGTCTCAGTACCCTCACCCAACATCCCACAGTCCTGTTGAGGCGGCTCATCTGGGAACGGTTGCACTTGTAAAAGGTTTTGAGTGCTGCCACCTCAACACCCATGTCAGCAGCTTTGTCCCCCATAGCTTCTCTTTGTTCTGCGCGTCTTTATAATCTGTCATTCTCTTTGAGTAGATGGAGGGATTGTCATTTAGCCAGTCAATGACCACTTCTTTTTGCGCGTCTGTTAGTGTTGCATATTAGTAGGGTTTGTTCGTACGCTTTTTGCTGGCGGCTGCTGCTGGAACTAGTGTGATGACTGGGAGATGATCCCCTGCAGATGAGGCTGTGGCTGGTCTGGCTCTGGAACCAGCATGACTTCATCTTCTGCCGGCGGTGGTGTTGGAGATCTCGGCCTTTCAGCCACCTGGCCTATGCCTGTCCCTCTCCGGCTCTTCTTTGCTGCACCTCTACCTCTCTTGGGTCCAATCTTTGTGTTTTTTTATTAGTTTTTAAGGTTCAGGATACTTCTTCTTCGTTTGGAAACAATGCAATGAGTGGTACTCAAGTGCTATTTATACGGATGACGACAGAGCGTGGGTATCGTAGGAGATCGTAAAAGAGCGTGAGAGAGCTTGAGGAAGCTTGCCAAGTGTAACAAAGCCTAACAAAACGTGTCAATCCTTGATCAAAGCGTCTCAATTCGTGTGAAAGCTGGAGAGTCCTTCATGAAAACGAAACAAAGCGTAACAAAGCGTGTCATATCTTGATGAAAGCGTCTGACCTCGTGTCAGATCTTCATGCCGGATCGAAGCAAATCTTGAGACATCTTAAAGAAGCGTGTCAAGTGGTGACAGACCGTGAAGACTGTGGTCCCCGCTTTGAGCCAAGCTCTGTTAAGCTTTTCTGCGATTTGAGTCAAGCTTCGCTGAGTTTTGTTACGTTTTTTTTAGCTTTGATACGCTCTCGGCGCTTCAATCAATTCGTGACAGAGCGCCCAAATTAATTTGTTAAACAGTTTAAAACTTTTTGGCGTTCTTGTCGAATGTACCGCTTTACTCCAAGCTTTCCCACGATCTATTAACACACTGACGCTTTAATCAAGCTTTGTTACGCTTTGGTGCCGCTTTGCACGCCGCTTTAAAGCGCCATCAAAGCGCCGTTGTTGTGAACCACGTATATATTTTTTTATTATGGGAAAGCTTAACATAGTCCAGTTCAAATTTTAACTGGTATGCATTTATCATTTTGCAACGCTAATTTTTTTTGTAGTCCATATCAATTTTAATACTTTATAAAACAAATGTAAAATGCAGTTGAAAACTTTTCGAGGCAAATAAACATTTATAATTCGAACAAAAACTGTGTACATGCGATCTAAATATAATTCCAAATGTCGCTTGACTGTTATACTAAAATAAGAACAGTGTCCGATGCACACACATCGGAATACATGATGTGCGCATGTTCATTAGGGATGCACCGTCTTTTTTTCTTCTTTTTTTACAAATCGTAGCTCATTGACAAAAACATGAAAACACTTTACCTTTCTGGAAACAGCTTTAAATATACTTCAGTGTTCCTGATAGTTATGAGTAGATTTACATGTACATGTTTTAGAGAAGACATTGCAAACTATGTATTTTGAAAGTTACCGCATATAGATATTGTTCTGCAAATGTTTTTTCCACCATTTAAAAATATATTAAATGTATCCCATCATATCGTATTAATGTACAAATGTACTGTATACTTGTATTTTTATCTAAGTATTCTGACGTTTCAGTAGGCTATTCCAATAAGACGGATATCTGGATATATTCGGATACCGGATTCGGTTTTGGATAAGAGTAACATGCCTATTAATAATACATTTTGCATATCATATATTAAGCTTATGAAATGTTAGACTGACTCAAGGATATATACGCCAGGAACACATTCTTAATTGTTTTAAAAGTTGGACTTCCTTCAGTGGAATTTCCTATTGAAAACCATATGTTAATATATTTCGCTTAACAAGTAAATCATTAAATATTGATGAAACTTTTAGGACAAGCTAACTACGAATGTGTCTAAACGTAAGTTGACGTGTCCATTATTTAGGCCTTTGGTTGCTGCATATTAAGTAAGCATAAGTTATTGCACATAATAAGTAGGAATGGGTTTAAATACAGGCAATGTAGGTTATATCATTAACTCTCATTTTCGCCCGGTTTTCAGAAAACAGGGTGAACATTCGATCTGAATTTAATTTCATTTGTCGATTAGCCGTTATAATTAAGTAAGAACGGTGCTGCCCGACGCACGCACATCGGGATACATGATGTACGCATATTCGATTGGAATACGCCATCCCGGTTGGACGTTTATATTAAAACGTACACCAACACGTTTCTTCTTCTTCTCTTCTTCTTCTTCTTCTCTTCTTCTACTTCTTCTCTTCTTCTTCTTCTTCTTCTTCGTCTTCTTCTTCACAGTTTACTTCCGAGAAGTGTGTTACATATATGTTAATGATATTCTTTAACACATTTACCGTCAATATGTGCCAGTTGTTGTTATTAAAAATTGAAGTCGTGTAAGTATAAAACGTAACCGGTTTTAATTTGTTTTCGTGTGCACGATGTTTTTAATCGTAGTTCATTGACACAAACATAAAAACACTTAACATATCTGGAAACATCTTTTAATAAACCTTACTGACAATTATGAGTAGATCGACATTTGCATGTGCATGTTATACAGAGAAATTAAAAAATATGTGTTTCAAACGTTTAGGCTTAAACACATTGTATTACAAAGTTTTTTTCAACCATTTAAATATAGTTCATGTTTCCACTAACTCAGATTAATTTATAAAATGAATGTACTTCATATAAGAATTGTTGTAAAATATTTTTGACGTTTTTATAAGCCATTCAAATCAAATGAATATCCGGATATATTCGGATATCGGATATGGATATCCAGATACCGGGGTTTCGGATACGAGTCCCATTCCTTAAAATAAGACATTTTGCTTTTTCATTTCCCAACATGTCCGTTTAAGGTAGCGGACATTGTATGTTCAGTTTAAACGATTGTATAATGCAACTAAAATATAATACATGAATAAGTCATGAAACTGCAAACAAAATTAACACTGACACAGTAATAACACAAAAACCAATATATCGGCACCAAAACGTTAACAATTACGTGATATATCAAAGCAAATTTTTCTGCATATGTGTCCGCTCTCTTCTTTAATTTATAGCGTTTGTTTGAAAATGTTATACACGGACCATTGTGATATTCATCTCAAGATTTCAAGTCAAAGTTGGAAAACGAAATTGTTGATCACTTCTCTCACGTCATATAAGTGTACATGCAGAGGATCGTTTTTCCAACTCCCACATTGGAGTCCAGTAGTTCTCCCTCAGCCAGGAATTCTTGTATGTCATAATGTTAGATACCCTTTGGGATCGACCGGCAATCATGATATTTCCGGCAACCAACAGGTTATTTCGCACTGCCTCAATAGAATAAAACTTATTTCCCCTATCCATGCACAAAGCAGCGTTCTGGAAAATACACTTATCTTGCAGAACATACGGCGAAAGAACTTGACAGAGATGTATTAGCGTTTGAGTGTCGCTTCGGCTGAGATCGAAGTACCGCTTGTAATTTGTCAGACGGCGCAAGTCAGCATGTAAACCATCCAACTGTAACACGTAGGTCAGGCAGTCAAGATAATACATCAGCTTTGCCGTCGGATTATTAGGAACCGTCACAGGACCTCCAAAGTTCTTTATTCCAATTTCAGTTGAATCCAGATAAGCCATGACGAACTCTTACCAAGTATGTCTTTTCAATATTGGTCCTCTTCTGATTTCTTCAAGCGGACTTCCTCTTTATAAACGGATACAGTCACGTGTTACAGGCGTGGCGCAATTGGATTAAAAACTTCCTATACTGGAAATCGATTAAGTGGAAAGTTTAACCGATTTAATTATCGATCTTTGAACAAACTTAAACGTATGTACTGTACGCAATAAATACATGTGAATAGTTACCCATTATAGTGACAATATGTACATTGCAATTATTTAATAAAACAAGCATGAAACGCACTGTTGAGATTTTATATATTTATACTAGCTTTATTGCCCCCACTTTCACAAGGGGCATAAAGATTAGCATTTGTCCGTCTGTTCTTCCATTTTACCGTCGAATCGGTGTGTCGCGCCTAACTCAAAAAGTATACCTACGTTAAGGATGAAATTTAACAAAAACTTGTTAACCAGAAAGTTTGCACACATGAATATTCTGCTTCATTTTATTTCTTTATTAACTCTATCGTGTTTTCATATACTCAAACAAAGTAAATACACTTCATGATATCAACGCGCGGGTAACGATACGGTTTATCAAGGGCAAAGCTCTGGGTCTGAATGCCAACATTAGTATACAACCTTAATAAATAACACAGGTATCTTTTAAAAATCAAAGTACTATAAGTACTGTGGGGCGATTTTGCTGGATTTTTTAAAACCATGCACTTCACATTGAAAACTTAAAATTGCTTTATTTTAATAAAATGTGCATTAAATTTATATTCTAATGATTCATCAGAGGTACCAACACTATTCTGCAACAGCAAAAAATATTTGCGGAAAGGAGTGAGTGGGTGGCTTTTTATCTGCAATATGGGCAAAACGTGGAATGTGACCAATATTCGACCCACACACCGTCAAGTTGAGGTCATAAAAATGATAAGACTAAAAGGGGTTTTCCTGCTATTTAAAAAAGGCCGTAAAACGGACCCGATCCCAAACCAAACGGACCCGATCCCCCAAAACGGGTTTTCCCAATCAGCAATTCTAACTTTTTTCAATTTTTGAAAAAAATAGAGTATTAAAAAAAAAAATATCGTTCGTGTGTATCTTTTTTCATCAGAATTAAAATTTCCCCTTCTAAAATTCCCATCAATAATTTCAGTTCAATCCAGTTTTGCCCGCCTTCACGATGTTTACATACTCGTTGTGCGACAAAAACACCCTTGGATTGTAACAATTTGACATCATCAGCTTACAGCGCGCGTTCCATCCATGGCAACGTCTTTTCACTATGGCATTATCACCCGAGTTACACGCAGTCCTCAAGGAAGGTGTATACAGCGACGAGTACTTTGTCCCCATGACACATGTTCAATTGGTCACGTGATAATGTTTGTGCGCATTAAAACTTATACCATGCGATCGGAGCTATTTTGTTTGCGAATGCAGAATCTGGATGCAAAGTTAGGTTAATTGCAGTAACGGACTTTATTCTAAAACTGATTCTTCGGTATACGTATATTTTGTTGCCAATGGGGCGAATTGCAGAAGGCAATCGCCCCAAAAATCATATCAAACATTAAACACCCAATATATATATTGGTGCTTGTTCGTGCATGTCGTTGGTTAAAGAGTAACTTCTAATTGTATACATGTATATAGATTCAGTGTGCTGGTGATTATACAGAAAAATCTAAAAAAACAATTTAATCATAATTGCTTGAACAAAATTGTAGCAGCGTGTTTATTTCGTTTCCAAAGGACCCAAGTTTAAATCAAACCCGTGATAGAACCTTGTTTGGTGACTATAGATATTTTGTTTTGGTCGTATTCAATACATAGAAATTATAACTCCAGATACAGCTTTTCAGAGATATATTTCTCGTTTAAAAAATAACCGTATATTCAGGAGCACATATTCTTAACAAACCTATTTTTTATTCCACGAATTATATAATTGGCAAAATTTACATTTTTAAGATTTTTGTTTTATTATGCCTCACTTCCTTACATTGAAAACAGTTTTTCTTACTCAGACATTGCACTTCATTTAGGAAAATGTGTGTTTTGTCATGTCTGTTAATCTTTTTCCTTCTCGATAACGTAAACAATTGTGTGGGCTGTAATTGCGTGATATGAATCAATATATTACAATTTGCTTATAGAAACGCACTGAGGCTTGTTAAAATTTATTTGAAAACAAAATGTACAGTGTTCTTGAAATGTACTTATGCAATCATGTTAACTAATGAAGTATGTTAATGCAAATATATATTCATATTTGTTTAATAATTGGTATGTTATACAATAACATAATTATTACTACAGTGTGCATAAACTGAAACTTGTATTAGTTTTTGGATACACATTGACCATACCTGACACATATAAATTCACCTTTAGTAGGTATGTAAAACATGTGTGGTCTTTGCATTTAACTTCCTTTTTGGGAATTTAAAATCGAAAATGGTTTATCCCATACACGAATCGTTCATACAATTCATAGAATAATCACTCATATTAATAACCACTACTGATTATATTCATTTATGCAAAAGCGCGTTAGCAACTTCCGGGTTCAATTAAGACATGTAACCTATATATGTTTCCTATTTAAATTAATTACGTACCTGAAAATTTTAACCCGATGTTTCACATTTTAAATAGTTTAAATATGTATGTATGTTTTTATTTATTTGTTCATTTGTTTGTCTCTGTGTCTCTGCCTCTCTCTTTCTTTCTTTCGTTCTTTCTTTTTGCACAGTAAGGCGATATGAATCACTGTGTTATGTGCAAAGATATACCTTTACAATTGCAAAGCTTGAGCAATGTATAGACACACAGAAAGCGCCAAACTGATGGCAATATTTTCGTTTAGTTTAAGATTGATTGATAAAAAATGTACGAAAAAAAACACATATTACTTCGTAATAGCAATTTTAAACAAGCTTTCTCTTACACTAGACGAATTTAACATTCGTTTAAACCACGGTAAAATAACCGGTATGAATATGTGAGGTGTATAAAGAATGTCATCTACTTTTGATTTCACGGAAGTAAATAATGTGTTTTGGGATAGGTTTAGGAAAAAATAACAATCATTTTGCCAATCCTTAATTTGACCGTTCTTGTTGGTCTTGTTAGCTGTTTTTTTGGCTTTTTGCAAGTAAAGATAAGTTTCTACACATTACTTGAATTTTGCATAGTACTTAGTAAGCTTATGAAATGCCACTAGCAGTTTAAAGACTGCAAAGCGCTTTATACAAATAATGTTTCAGGTTTTATAAAAATGTCTGCGAGTCACGTCCATTGCGCTTGTTATTGTCGTGTCTATTTGTAAATATTTGCTACTGATCCACAAGCACTTTTTTCGTTGTCAATCACGTGATAAACTTGGTTCCTATAAAGACTAACCAACGTTAGTGCTCCCATAAACCCGAAGGCGAATCTTACGTACTACCAGAAGTGTATGAATACCGTTTTATCTATAGTTGCTATGTACAACTGACCTTTAATGTGGAAGAATATGTTTTCATCTTAAATATATATTTGTTTAACAACCTTACAAACATGAGCTTTTGCATGCTGAAACTAAACCAGGCATTGTTTCGGAAATTTTAAATAAGGTAAACCCCAAAGCCATTTATAGATTTGTGTCAGGTTTAAATATATATAATGCTTACTTTTTCCAGTAAGCGAAATATTTTGAATTGATATTTTGTTAATGAAGGGTGACTCATGTATTTGTAACGGAAAACTTGTTATCTGCGTTATTAGAAAATTAGAACAGTCAGGATTGTTTTCAAAGTTTCAAGAAATATTTCCCCGATACATTTTAAGACCAAGCCTTATTTTCGGTGACTGAATGAACATACAGTAATGACGAAGAATTGAAAACAGCAGCCTGGCATCTCCAATTCATTTGTGTACGGATTGTGAAATACATGGACATGATGAAATCTTCGGAATTCCCATTAGATTTTTTGCTGAAATACCCAGTATAATGTACTTTACGGAATTTGATGTTTGCTCAGAGCACTCACAATCTATTTTGATCGATTTTATTGGGTGTACTTAATGGCTTATGCCAATATCAATTGATATTGCGGTAACCAATGTAGCAATATTTAAGATATATATTAATAAAGGGAGTACAGTGCACTTGCTAAATGACTGACCGCACGTGTAAACACGTACTTATTCATTTGAAACGACTATACTTACATAAACATAAACATAACATAAAAGCAGCATATTTTGCTGGCACATTACTCTTACATGACTTGAAACAAGAACAGCTTTGACTTTTTTAAGTCCCGAAGACTTAATAGCATCTACGATGTGCATGTGTTTACACATTTTATTGATAATATGGTCAATGTAGTTCTTTTTAATGGAAAAATAAATCGTTTAGACCGTCACGTTAGGACAATCTTTTTGAAAATTGGAAAACTTTTCACCGTGTTATAAAAAAGTAATTGACATTTGTGTCATCCATCCCGTTGTTAAACATTTATGCTCGACCCGGCATGATCTTATATTAGAAAAGTTCGTTAGATTTACTCGATTGGGCCTGTTGTTTGTTTTACTATTCAAGTGTACTTAATTTATACAACAATTTACTTTCTTGAGAATCGGGTGACTTTAACACACCCATATCCTGATTACTGGTAAAACTGGTTGATTAAGTGCTAGCGCTGATCTCAGCTAATCAATATACTTCCGTCTTCAGTAAAACAATGCTAGTTACTATGAAGTATAAACAATGTAAATTCCAACTATGATGTTCCACCTTGTCACGTATCCGGTTTTAAATCAATAACAGGCTATATAAAATCATGGCATCGCTGAAAAACAATCAGTTAAGATAATTCTGTTATCGTGAAGATACCAACAGTTTTCTACAAAGAAGCAAATTTTAATTGATATTACGTTAATTATTATATTTTAACAATGGCATTATTTGGCAGGACAAGCATCGGATTAACACGTACAAGCATGCCGGCAATCGTTCCAAATAGTCCGACGGCAAAGCTGATGTACTATCTCAATTGCGTGAAGTCGGTGCTACAGCTGGACAACAAAGACGCGCACTTCGACAGATTGACAAGATACCAGTTCTACCGTCTGAGCGAATCGGACACGGACTTGTTAATTCGGTTATGTCTTGCGTTCGCCCCGAACGTTCTGATCAACAAATGTATATTCAACAGCGATGCGCTGTGTGGTACCCAGGCCAATGTTTTCTACGACCTAGAGCATGTGAGGAACAGCCTTCTTGTCGCCGGCAGCGTTTTGGTCGGTGGGCGCACGCGCCGCGTCACCAAAATCATGACGTTTAAGCGTTCTTGGTTGGTCACCAACTATGTGACACCGTTGTCAACGTTACTGACGCTTCAGCAGTTGAAGAGAACGGCCAGATCGCTGTATTGGCAATAATTATATAATTCCAGTGAATGTATTTGAAGGAATATTGTAGTGGATATAATATACTGACAATGATCATAAATGGAACTATGACTCTACGCATTTAAGAATGACTACGTAACGTAATTCCTATTGCTTCCTCATAAAATATGAATACTAGATGTGTAACGCTTTAACGCTTCAGCGGTTGAATTGGCGATAATTCAATAACTCCAGTGAATGGGTTTAAAGGAATAGTGTCTTCGATATAATATGCCGTTCATGGTGATAATTGGAACGATGAATCTACGCATTAAAGAATTGCTACGTAACATTATTCCTATTGCTTCGTCATAAAATATGTATAGTAGATTCGTACAACATGTTATCAGATGTTTGATGTATTTTGTAACTCCTTTAAAAAAATGTATTTGGCAATCGATGAGTCGTATATAATCTGAGTAACATGTATTATAACCCACAAAACGTTCGTTGACATGCTAGTTAACGAATTCAGTGTCTGCCACGTTGATTATTTAAATCAAAGCGCTGAAGGCACTGAAGTTGTTCGCTGTTGTCGTCCTTGATTAGCTTGTGCGCATTGCACAGGCTAATCAGTGTGCACAGGCTAATCTTATTTGACACGCATTAAGCCCCGTTTTCCCTGAAAGCAGCGAATATGTACAGATTTCAATGATACACACTAGACTGGCCAATGTCGTCTTACAGGCTGGTAAATACACTCACAGGGCAGACGCTCCTAAGCCATGTTAGCATTCATCGTCTGCAGTGCAGACAATCAGCGGTAATCGTTCCTAGTATAGTGAGTTACGGTTCTTATGATAGCTAAGGCTTCTAAGCACATACTGATTTGATAAACATGCTCTGTAACTTTAGTCGTGAGCTAACGCTCACAACTAAAAACGCTGACTTTATTTGTTTTGGCGGTACGGCATCGAGAATACAATCTTGTTCAAATATTATTTTAATGTATGGGGCTGCCGTTTTTATATTTGTTTGACATACATATCAAATAAAACAATAATAAAATGCGACATTAAATAGTACAGCTTTACTGAGTTATATTTAGCACTTGGTGGATTTATGGATTTATCTGCTTTATTATAGGAAATAATTTCTAAACATTTAAGTTTTAATAGTAAATGTTACATTATGGTAAATGTTACATTATGTTACAAAATATAATCAAACTTCCACAGGCCTCGACACTAACGGTGTCCCGGGAACCCGAGGACACCAT
>VMBQ01006010.1:9853-59247 GCA_007657795.1 Dreissena rostriformis | reverse complement strand
TTCAGAAGAAGTAGTATCAGACCATCAATGACGTAAGAGTTGTATACAATTACATTTTTGTACATTAGAAACTTCATTCATAAACAAATGAGCATTAATTACACTTCCCAGCAAACATAACCATATTACATAATATTACCATAAATAGAAACAAAATGACGTCACGAGCGGGCCGTTTTTCGTTTCTAGCGGGCCAATGTAAATTATATTGGCCCGCTCAAGCGGGCCGATTGTTTATATCTGAAAAGAATCGGATCGCGCGACGTCAACTGAACAAAATTGCGTCCACATTCAGTGCTTTTTCCAACGGTGATTATAAAATTAAGCAACAAATCAACGAAATAATAAAAACATAATGATAATTTAACGTAACACACAATTGACATAATGAACAAAAATATCGATTGCAACTGAAACTGTGCTGTAGATTACATTTAACATTATTTCAGCTTTACATATAACAGGAGTCATCCAACAACAAAATTTAGTAAACGACACGCTTACCTCAATGTCAACTTTAATCAAATGCTCCAAGTTTCCAATTATACATAACAAACACACAATCCGAAATACGGTTTCGATTCGTTCGATGCTTTTTTAAATAAATGTGTAACTATTAAATAAACCACATCGTCTCAATTGTTGTCACTAAAATCCAGAAAGTCTAGCTCAAAGCGATGTGTTTCGTCACATAAATGACGTCACACGAAATACGTTATAAATGTCGTAATCAGTTGAATGAAAATAAAAGTACGGAGAGCAGGTTCGGTAATAAATTTAAGTGAAGGAACCAAAAAAAATGATATGTAGTATAAACGATAACACACGGCAGAGCTGGGCCGGCCGTCTATAATCGGCCCTAGCCGCATAACGGCCCTCGGGCCAAAGGCCGTCGGGCCATTATGTTCGGCAGCGGGCCGATTTTAGACGTCCGGCCCAGCTCAGCCGTGTGTTATTGTCTAAATATCGGCCCGATGTTGGCTGTGTGATGGCAGTGTCAGTTGAGGGCCGATGTTGAAATTATGTATTTACTCTGAGAATTTTTTTATTTTGTGGATCCTTCTATTCTATTAGGCCCTCAATTTAAACCATAAGAAGTAATTCAAAATGAACAAATGACGATTGTTCATGCGAATATTGGACTGACATCGGCCCGATGTCTTGCCATATATGTATACCAGGTGCATTATAAATGATATAAGCCCAACATAGGGCCGTTATCACGACACTTACTGATTTGAAAACTATATTATAATTTCTGTTTTGAGAATGTTTTAAGTAGTTTTTAGGGAAACGTTATTAGAAAAAACGTGGTTTCTGATGATTCTTTATCAAATCGAAATGATTGTCTAAGGTAAGCAGAACCATTTTCCTAAAATGTTATCTAAAATTGCGTGTGTACGACACAAGCGCAATTACATGTTTACTATTCAAACATTCTCGTTCTGAATATGACAATTTGATTAATCTAGTTGTATATACGTGTTTGGTTTGTGATTAAATCAAGTGTAAGTGTGAGGTTCGACTAGCCTTAAACTGGTTAAAACGTCTAACGAATTGCATTGATATTTCATCCCATTTTTAAACTGTTTTAAATGTGTGTTTTTAGTTGGTGGTCTTATACAGAAATAGTAGATAAGAACAACAAACATGCTTTTGCTATAGTTGCTGCAGCGTCATTGTTTGCTATAATAAGTTGTGTATTATCCATATATGTCGGTGTCTTACATTTCCGCGACCTTCTTATTTTTTGCATTGTACAAAAAAACATGTATGTGCTATTTTTCCAATTTGAATCATCATTCAGACTAATCATTAATATATTGGGTTTATATTATATGGATTATGTTACTGATTTACACGAGAAACAACAATGTCCAAGACTCACCAACCCACTGTCACCACCAGCAGCAGGAAGCCATGGAGCAGGGCTGATAATGCATGTTTAAAACATATATTGTGCATGTCTGTCACATCATAGTGTTGTTTTACCTTTTAAATGCGTTCATTAATCTTTATATGTGTTTATTTAATTTTAAACTAAATAGCTCATGTTGATACAAGAAGACAGACAATCTGCGAAATGATATAGCCTTCTATTTCCACGATGTATAAGTATTGGAACAAACGCTGCTAACAACTCTTCAGCACAGTCATAGTATTAAAGGATTAAATGAAAGAAGCAGAAGGCAATTTTGAATATCGGACACATATTGATATCGAATTGATATAAAATGTTTGCCTGTTTTTTTTCCGACAATTAATTTTTTGCATATTTGTTTTTTACGAAACATAGACACATCTTTGTTTCTTCAACAAATACTATTAAACATGTCGGTGACGGCGTGTTCTTGATCGCAAGGCAACACTATTTGATTAATGGTACCGTTGAAATAATTTATAGTTTCTAGTAAATACATAATTTGCCGACATATGTCTTTAATGCCAAGCGATTCATTTCATTTCAAAACGACGGCTTTTTTACACGTATCATTGCGTTTATCCGAACTTATTTGAAAAAGCGCAATTAATCTATCAATAGACATATTACCGGAACACTTCTTGTGATCGATATTCATTACTCTGTCAATATCTGGTAAAGCTATGTATGTTTCATCGCCACTTTTACATTTATAAGCATCGTGATGGACTTACTTAATCAAGCGCTTAAAATGGCCCGCTTTATCGACACATTCTTTGATATTAACTTATTTGCTGGATGATATCGATGATGGTGATTGCGCCATTAAATGTTACACTGTGAATTTTCGCCGTTCTGTAATAAATGTTTTTTTTTCAAATAGCATTCCGTGTTTCAAAATTATTCAAACATCACTTAAAGCCTCAATAACGCTCAAAATAAATGAAACTTTCGTACAATGTTTTATAAAATAAAGCTACCCAATATATAATCAATGTTCCTTATAGCAATATCCAAAATTTCAACGCTAGATGTCGTCTGGAAACATAGATGCTTGTAGATACAAAATGCTCGTTTTTATTTTTTTGTGACACAATACATTCCATTTTAATTTCCCGCAAATATATCTATTCATACGACACATGAACACTAAAATGGTACCATGTTAGTGTTCATGTGTCGTATGAAAAGATATCGTAAAATGGAATTAATTATGCCACAACAACATAAAAATGAGCTTTTTGTATCTTCAAACATTTATGTTACCAGACCACATCTGGCGTTGAAAATTTGGATATTGCTATAAGGAGCACTGGTTTTTAATTGTTTAACTTTATTTTACGAACTATTGTACGAAATGTTTGGTAATTTTGAGTAGTAATGGGGCTTTAATTAATTTGATATAGTACGGAATTCAGAAACATAAAAGGTACGCGTAAGTTCAATCACATACACAAGAATAACCCCTCAATATAGATTGCACAAGTATGAAAGTGAAGTAGTAAAGGCATTAACATTTCTATAAATTACTTCGTTTGAGCCACATCAAACAGAAACTTGAACTGTTTTGTACACACTGCAAGTTAGTGCATATGGTTATAAGGCGTTTGTTGCTATTTTGTTGTTATTTACATATGTCCTGCATAGCAGATAACGAGGAGCACAAACTTAAAATGAAGTTTTTTTTCTTCTTTTCTTCATTTCTAAAAGTAATTATATGTGCATATGTTATAAGATGTCATTAATTCTACATACACGCGTGTCCATTCCTGTTCCATCGATAAGATCTCATTAATTCTCAACACATTAGTATATATTATACAATTGTATTTATTTGTGTCGCTGAATTGCTGGCATTCTGATCGGTTTACTCAAATTACCTTTTGCGGCGTAAATTTCTACAGCGCCGCAATCAGATTTTATGTCAAAGCCATGTAACGGGCCACTTATGTTCCGGATGGCAAGGAAATGACTTCCTGTAGAGACTTCTACGTGCGACACGATCATTGCATTTACGTATAATAGACACAAGCGTTCTCCGTGGACAAATTGAAAACAGAGACTAACGGGAGATGGTATCTTCTGCCATCGATTGCAGGTACCACGTGGCGCTAATGCGGGCTTTACATCATTGAAGTGTACTAGTGCAATTGAAGGTAACTTGAGATATTGGTTAATTGAATATCACGAATTCTGGCCTATTTTCTGCGCAATGGTAGGTAGTGATTATTACAAAATTGTAGAATACGAGTCTAAAAAATCCCAATGAACAAACACATCATTCGAACTAGTTATTGAACGTTTGTTTTGAAAAGGCAACTATTTAACTGTCCATGGTATTCAATCATCGTTCGTAAGCACTTTGAAAAGATGACTGAATTTCATCAACGATTATTTATATATATGTATATGGCCAACTACATTCATTGTTGGTATAACTTTTATTGTAATTGAGATGGTTAAATACCCTTTAATAACCCTATCGTGTGCGTTAAGCTTACACCNAATCATTCACCGCCAATATTCGTCACTGCCGATATCATAGCTTAGATGTTCTTCGTCTCGTATTCTAAGCCATGTGTCCATAGTCAACGAACGATTTTGAGACCTTAGTCTAAGCTTAAAGAGTATTCCTTTAAATTGAAATATTCTAGAGTTACTTTAATTTTGAGTCAAATCTTTCATTAATAAAGCACATTCTTTTAGGGACATTACCACCGGTGTTAGTCTGCACATATTTTAAAGCTGGACCAATATTTCTTAGATCTGAGTCTTTTCTTCATGTTTAAGTCTAAGAATGGTTTGGTGAATACGGACCAAAGCCCGGTTAGCTCAGTTGATTAGAGTGCCAGACTTACAAGCAGCAGTTCGCGGGTAGGCAACAAGTTTTTTCCCGTTGCCGTGAGAGTGATTAGCCTTTGGTAAGTCAAAACGTCGAAGGTTATTGTAATTAATTAATTATAATAATTATTATATGTTTAATAACAAATGTGAGAGGAATGTAATAGAGAGTGTAAAACTACTGTATAATTACCCTCTGTAAGCAGTTGGGACATATATATTATATAAATGTAAATATGAGTCGTATATTATAGCCGCCCGGTAAGCTCAGTTGGTTAGAGTCTCTAACTTGCATGGAGGAGGTCGCAGGTTTGAGTCCCGTACTGGGTAACACGTTTTTCTCTTCTGTTACATACCTATAATACACTGATCACAGGAGAAGCATGTGTCTGCTTTCACGTGAACGACACCGGGTTCGTCTTCATGTACGCGTACGTGGTGGACGCTTCTGATTTCATCAACGAGATCGAATCTTATTTCAGTGTCTCTGTTAATCGTTTCCAAATACTTGAAAACTCTCCGTTTATCTCCACTCTTATCTTTATTGGCGATTTATTTTAATGATTAACTTTTTAGGTATTTGTTCCGCACATTATTGTTGAATATGGATTTTAGATTCCCGATCAGACATTTTTGGATATAGAAACAATATGGACTATATAACAAATTTAAACTATGGAAGTGCTGTAAAAAGCTGATGTTACAATAACTCGAAGCACAAACAATATGTTTGTGTTTGCATCCAATTTACATCTGTATATTTATTAGTAAAAGGGAGTAATAAAATATGATTACTAATCAAACAATGAAACAACGACATCATCATCAATTTTTATAATCATGACCAGATTAGCGCATGCTCGCGCGCACTTACTGAGTCGTGTACATACCTTTTGCATGAGACGTTTCGTCGAAACTGCGAATAAAAAGCTGGTATCCTAGCTCCATATTGTCAATAATATCGCCAAAGCAGTGCCTGCTTTTATATTGAATGGAACAACCGTCGCTAAATTCATGCATCGTCGTGCAGTTGTAGCCTATAAAGGTAATAACATGTGAATAATTATTGATATTACAATGCCAATATTTAATAAAAAGGCTATAATTATCTGCAATAATACTATGAATGTTTGTAAATTTTTAGAGAGAATAGAGAAAACGCCCATACTTGCAACAGAGATATCTGAGCTATACATTTTGTATGGTAAAACGCAATAAAGAATATTTCTAATTTAATCGCTTATCTAGCAAATATTTGTAACCATGGTGACTTGATTAAATCAATGACATACCTATTGAGTTAATATATTACTTGACCTGTTTGCGGACCTCATGGACAAAGTACTGGTCATGCTGTTTGTCCTACGGTTATCTCCGTAAGTAAGGCTTGCAACATTCAAATGTCTTCAACGACATTATTATGTGTGGATACTTCTTTTCAAACTCGTGGTATACCTCTGTTTGTGTTTTATCAAGAACGTGTATCATATGTGAAACGTATGCCTTTGGTCCAGTTCTCATTCTCTCACTGTCTGTTTTATTTGCCGTAGGTCGGGAATTCGACGGGTTAAGCCAGAAGTCATACGTAGCCTTCTTGTATTCGTCTGGTATGCCGTCAGAACGTGTCTTTGCTTTGGAAAACGCCCATGAACTTTTTTCAGACTTGATAACATTCGTCCTTACCCTATGGCCTTTGCTAATTCGTTTTAATAGTAACCCTAGTGCGTTTGCTAACTTTCGACGCTGTTTTGCTTCTGTAATATTTTCTCCATTTATTGGTGCAATTACACTGTTAACACATTGGTTATTTTCAGATGAGTTATTTTTTTTTCAATTTTTGTAAGAGTAAAAGTACATCTTCAATTACATTCCTTGCCAAGGAATCCATCATTTCTTCGTCTTGATTGATAATAATACGTTTGTCCACTAAAGCCTGGACTGTGGGAGATTTAGTTTTAAGGTAAGCTTCGACAGTATGCGTCCGTTTTTCATGGGTTTTTGGGAAGGCAAACTTCAATTTTCGGACCGCTCTGTGTTTTGCCATCCGATTCGCAAATGGTGTTTGTGAAGTGTCATTTGAACTTGACTGTGCATGTTTACCTTACTATGTCCGTCTTTGGTCCTAAACTAAAGAACGATTCGTAAATTTATTCAAGTATTTCGTAAAATAAAGTTACCCAATAGAAAATCAATGTTCCTTATAGCAAAAGCCAAAATTTTAAAACGAGATGTTTCCTGGTAACAAGGATGTTTGTAGATATAAAATGCTCGTTTTTATTTTTTCGCGTACCCAATTAATTCCACCGTAGAGGCTGCAATACAGGCTGGAGTACAACGCATTCAAAGCGAGACACGAGATAGCATTTTTCGCATAAAACAAGCAGCGAATGAAAAGGAGCAAGCATATTATGAACAAGGCGTAGCAGGTTTATAAACGGGTTCCTTTTTGCATACATCTCTAGTTTGTTATAACGTCCTTTCAGTTGTTTTATCATCAACTACATAAACAATAAGACACATCCGTCCAACTGATATAGAAATATTACTGTTATGTTGGGAACATCCGTTAGATAATCTCAAAAATCTCACTATTAACACCTTATAATGACATATGACTATGCTACCATGTCGGATGCATAAGTTTAACCAACACATACACCATAACTTGAGACAGTGCATTAAATGGGTGTTTTTTTTTGCGAGAAGATACACTTACAAGAATAATTAAATCCCCATTAACACTAAAAATCAACTAATATTTTGTAAATCCTTTCATAAAATAATTAACCCATACAAATTCAGTGTTCCGTATAGCAATAGCCACATTTTCAACGCTAGATGTGGTCTGGTAATATAGATTTAACAAGATACAAAATGCTCTTTTTTGTGGGACAATATATTCAATACATGTTCATGTCCCATGTGAGTGTTCGTGTTTGAATAGATATCGTTGCGGGGAATTTAAATGGAATATATTGTGCCACAAAATATAAAAACGAGCATTTTGTATCTCGTTCAATCTATGTTACATATACATGTACAACACCACATCCGGCGACTTCTTCTTATTTGCACACGCAAGCGAAAGCTAAAACCGGGAGACCAACTAACTATTTTACTGAACGTAAAGCAAACGAAAGCAATTTATTAAAAAATAATGAAAGATAATCTTATTTTTGAAAATAAAATATCTTATTATTCGTCGAAATGCACCTAAATGCAGTGTTTGTCTAGAAATAATATATGACTCTATATCATATACGTTATTTGCATGAAACACGTAAGTAATGCGTTTCTATTAAGTTGTGTAATCATTTCAGACCTTCTCAAGCGATTACAGGACCATTACCGTGACACAGTTAGCTGCGTTCCTCTGTCTACATTGGATCCCAGTCGCGATAAACAAGTACAATACATCTTTGCAAGTCCAAAAATACACCGGATAAAAATAGAGAATGATGGGAGTCGCACCAAACAGGAACAAATATTTCTTGTACAGAGACAATCAAGAATCTAGACGTATATATATACAAGGCGAGCCAGGCAGTGGCAAAACGACATTTGTTGCTAAGTTAGCTCACGATTGGTGTAACGGGCATGCGCCCTCAACGGATTTTAAACAAACGGCTTTTGTTGACGTTCATACTCTTCCAAAATTCAAGTTCCTTTTTTTCATCTCTTTGCGCGATTTGTGTTATCAGACATGTTTAACACAGATGATGAAAAACTAATCTTATCGACAAAATCTACGCGGACGACAAATTGGGGGATGCGTACAAACATGTCTTACAAATAATGAAAAATGAGATGTGTCTCGTAATTCAAGACGGTCTGGATGAGTGGCCTTGTGAAGATGCTGTACCTTCTATGGCAGGAATTCCTAAGGACCATAACATTGTACTAACAACGTCTCGACCAGGGAAACTCGCTGATGAACGTATCAGGAATTCTCAAATTGACATTCTGTTGGATCTTGAGGGTATAAGCGATCCTAGGGCATTCAGCGAAAGGGTACTGCGTTGTCTACTTGATGAATGAAAGGGTCTTAAAAAAAAACAGTGAAGCGATTTGAGAGTTTTCTTAGGAGTCGCAACCTGTTGTCGATATCAGAATCACCAATGCTCCTCACGCTTGTCCTCTGTGCCTGGGTAGATGGGATAGCCGAGCGTCTCTCAGGATCGTCACTATGTGAACTCTACACAATCCTACTTGAAAATCTATGCAAAAAAGCAAACCCTCTAATAAGCCATTTCAACAAATCACAGCCTTCGCCGGTAAACTGCTTTTTCGCACGAAGTACATTAAACCAAATATGAAACACATAAATGACATTTCAAAAGCTGCGTTCTCATTTCTGTTTTCAAACGAAAGAGAGACGTTACTCGTATTTAGCGAAATAGAATTATCGGACTATTTGTCTGACAATACACAGCAGTTCTCACTCAAATCAGGATTAATATCTTTAAGAAAACGTACAAAATGTACCGATAATACATTCTCGTTTCTGCACAAAAGTTTGCAGGAATTCCTTGTGGCTTTGCATATCTCCAGCCATGCAGACGTAATTGATGTCATCATTTCCGGATATCATAAACGCCATTACAGCTCCTATCTCGATCTTTCTCAAGTTTTCGTATTCCTCTGTGGGATGAACATCATTACAGCGAATAAACTATCTGAACTTATGAATGTAAACGACATCGCTCAGGGTAATGCGCCTTTCCAGCGTTGCATCGTCTTGGGCTATAGGGAGGCTAAAGCCAACAAAAACGCTGCAATGTACTTGCATCTTAGTAACTGTAGTTTCTTTTATGATTATGTGAGTTTCCCCTATGAATATGTTGAAGATTTTTATCACATCTGGGAACTGAACACGTCACGTGTGCGATCAATATCTGTTTTTAACAAATATGTAATGAAAGGCTCACAGGACACGTTGTCTGCTCGTTGTCAGGGACCTGGACCTGTTTCGAAACCTGCACGTGATGATCCTGGTCCATCGTTATGTGACAATCAGGAAGAAGTCAGTTCGTCTGCATTTTGTATGGAGATCGACCTTTCATTGTGTAACAACCTGGAGCGACTTAACCTCAGAAGTGATGTAATAGTGAAACCGAATGCACTTGTGGGTCTGAAACATTTGAAACAGCTAGAGTTATGGGATTGTAAATGTGAAGGACTTGACTTTTCATCGTGTCACAATTTAGAAGAAATGAATTTCGGCGGTGCTTTAGCCGTGCTACCAAATGCTTTGGTGGGTCTGAAAAAGTTGAAACATATTTATTTACATTGTACATGTGAAGGACTTGACTCGTTTTGTGAATTCATAGAATCAATGACTATCGGCAAGTAATTTTATTGCCACTCTCTACTCATAACAATAAGAATCTAAAACATGTTGAAATAATGAGTACTTATGACGGTCTCGATTTGTCATTGCTTGAAAATGTGGAATCGATAACAATCAGCAATAAAGTGAAAGTATTACCGAAACAAATTCTCATTATTAACAAACAAAAACCTACTCAATTCTGTTTGTACGGTTTTGATTTTACCAGTTCAGACAAAGAAGCCAGTAACACATGGTGTCTACTAAACAGTGCAGATCCAGCACAGTGTGCAGACTCTACTCCAGTACTGCCTCCTATAAAACACATTACATTGACACGTATAACATGTTCCTCTACATGGCTGCGCAGTCTGTTCAGAACGCTGCTGACACTCGATCATGAGGTGGAGTGTGAGCTTAAAAAGTGTTAAATAAAATCTAGTGTAGAGGACACAGTCAGCGGATTATTTGCACGTTGAAACACAATCATAAAGACGAATTTAAACAATACATTACTCATGTATTGAATGTCGTCGCGGTCTGTGGGAGACTTTGTACAATCTGAATATCAAGAGTCTCCGTGTGGGTGGAACAATTGGTAGTGTGCATGTAAACTATGAAACGTCGTTGTCGCAGTCACTTTTATCGCTCACACAGCTGGAAACTCTAACAATACATTCGTCTCGGTATATCGACCTAGAGCTACCTAAGTCATTGAAACATTTGGGTGTCTTTTTCTGTAGATTGTCTTCATCAGAACTACGCGACCTGGTAAGTAAACTATCTAAATTGACTGGATCAGTAAAGTGCAGACTGGATTTTGGTTTGTGTCATGAAACTGAAAACGGGGGTGACCTTGATAGATACCCGAATAATCAGTTTCCTACAGAGGAGTACGCCCTCGTCACACAGGAACCAGAAGCTCTGGAGAATGTTGACGTGAAACGATTTAAAATATATGACAATCGAAACTGCACTACGTTTGCATGGTCGGTTAGTGGCGTCGGTGTTTATGACTGTGGTCATGACGATGAAATTGCTGATGATGATTTTCTTGACAATATTGCAGTTAGTATTAATAATTACGCCCACAGTTGGATATCAATGCGACTTATGATTAACTGTGTTAAAGATCCAGTCTAGTGAAGAAATGCATGCGATTTCATGACATAATATTTATATATATTTGTAGCGAGACATTTAATTTATATTTTTGTGTACCTAATACACTTCCGGAATTGTTTTCAATTCTGTATAAGCTGCATAAATATAATTGTAAAAGGAACAAGTAGTTTGTAATCTGTGTTGACACTTTTAACGAGTGTTTGAATTTATCTATGATTGTCGTTTCTCTCTGACTACTAAACGTCATTTATTTGTTTATATCTTTCTTATAATTGTGATAAACGGATACAACTATATTGATTTGAGCTGTGTTTTTATAAGTGGTGTTATTTTTCTCATGATGGTGATTATAATGATGATGATGATGGTGATGTTTATGATTATAATTATGATTATGGTGATGATTAAGAGGATGAAGATAACGATGTTGCAAATGGTAATGATAAATACTGCGTTAAAGACAACATTATTGCTGCTAATGATGATGATGTTGATGATAATGATGGCGATGATAAGGATTATTATGATGACGATGCTGTTGATGATGAAATAAAAGATGATATTGATGATTACGAAGAACAAGAAGATAAGGATGTTATGATGATGTTGATGGAGATTATGACGATAGAGATAATGATAAAGATAATTATGATGATAATGATGATGATGACTATGATGATAATGATAATGATTATGATGATTATGATGGTGATGATGATGCTGATGATGATGATGATGATGATGCTGCTGCTGATGATGATGATGATGATGGTGGTGACAATGACGGCGACGACGATGATGACGATGATGATGATGTTCTCCTTCAAAGATTCATTTTTAAGGATGTACGATGTTCACATTAAAGAAGATTTTTATAATAACACGCAAAGATCATAATGATCGTTCACAATACATTATTAGGGCCTTTTCCCTTAAAGCCCCATTAACACTCACAATCAACAAATATTTCGTAAAATATTTCGTTATAAAATTACCCCATACAAAATCAGTGTTCCTTATAGCAATAACCAACATTTGAACGGTAGATGTGGTCTACAAAGTGCTCTCTTTTATTTTTTTGTGGAACAATATATTCCATTTTAATTTCCCAAAACGATATCTAACTAGAAATGGCGCGGCANTGTGTGTGTGTGTGTGTGTATGCGTGCGTGCGTGCGTGCGTGTGTGTGTGTGTGTGTGTGCGTGTGCGTGTGTGTGTGTGTCTGCCTTTAATCTCATTCCCTAATATTTTATTTTACGTTCTAGACCCATTTTATATACAATGGTCGGAAATGAAAAAAGACAATGCGCCAGATATCTCGCGATCACTGATCGTATTACAGGGTCGGATCTGTAAAGGGCTGTCTTAGAGAGGCACATGTCGGTCGTGTAAGGTCGGGTCTTAATAAATGTGTTACGTAGCCGTTGGTTTACTCATTAATCAATCAACTAAGAAATCTATAAATAAATCATTTATGCAACAAACCGGTATTGGTATATTATTGCCTTGTATGTACAACGTTCGCGAATCTGTAGATGACTTTTAACGTAACATTAGTACTAAAAAATCAACGGAAATTTCGTAAAGTATTTCGTAAAATAAAGTTACCCAATAAAAAATCAATGTTCTTTATAGCCAAATCCAAAATTTCAAAACGAGATGTTTTCTGGTAACAAAGATGTTTGTTGATATAAAATGCACGTTTTTAATTTTTCGTGTCACAATTCATTCTATTTTAATGTCCCGAGACTATATCTATTCATACGACAAAAGAACACTAAACTGGTACCATGTTAGTGTTCATGTGTCGTATGTATAGATATCAGTGTGGGGTTGTAAAATGGAATTATTTGTGTACACAAAAAAATGTGCATTTTATATCTACAAATATCTATTTTAACAGAACACATCTGACTTAGAAATTTTCGATATTGCTATAAGGAACATTGATTTTTTACTGTGTAACATAATTTTACTAAATACTTTACGAAATTTCCGTTGATGTTTGAGTATTAATGTTACTTTAAGAGCTTGTTGAAGTCGTTTAGAGCAACAATGTCACTTAACCTAAAAAATGAATAGATTCCCAATTTCAATCTTCAAATATTCAGATAAATAAATAGGATTTGCTGAAGCACAAAAGTGCAGATCATTGCAGTTATTTACTCTCATTTTTAAATATGCGACGTTTTATACTAGCAGCAGAAATGTATATAATGAGTTTACTATGAACTCAATTTGCTTATGTTTTTTGATTTTCAATATTTATTTTATGATCAAATCAATCATAAAATTATGCATGCAAACTCGTCACCGCAAGTCCATTTATGTTTGTGTTATCTTTTAAATTCTGTTTATGGTGATTTAATTGTATCAAACACGTGACAATATATTGCAGGAGGGACCACATCACTCAACCACAGACACCTCATTTGCAGGTCTCTTCTCTGCCGTATCACAATTCTGTGTTAGGTCTGGATCGTTACTTTGGCGCGAATGGGTTTGTTTGTGTGTGTGTTTTTTTTTTATACTTATAACACATATCGCCCCTGTGAGTCTTATAATCGAGTTATGATTGATGTCTGCTTGATTATTGATCATATTAAATTGGACTGTTATTATAAAAGCCCAGAGAGTAAACTTTTCCAGTAAAATGTGAACCTTAAAACATAACATCAATGTTATAATTAGATAAATTATTATGACATCGTCATTTCTAATAAAATTGAAATTCCACCGGATGCATTAACAGCACATACACGTCATTAAAGGTTTCAAACCACTTACTTTAAAAAAAAAAACATTCTACAAATTCATTGACTAACAAAGCGAATTACGTGAGGATGTGCCAAAGGTATTTTTAAGACAGAAACGTATATTTCACAATTTATATTAAACGAATTACAATCTGGTGGATACAAATAACGGCGGGTTCATGGATATTATCAAGTTGTGTATTTTAAATTAAATAATTATTCTTTGGTCATAAAACACGTTAAGTGTGAACATGTCGGATAGTCTAAATACAACAGATTCTTCGACTGAAAATTTGGATTCTACTCTACAACTCATAAAAGCGGTTTTTGTGGTGTTCCTGGCCGTCGTTACATTCGTTGGTAATAGTCTGGTCATCATTGCCTGTTATTTGTTTCCACGTCTACACATTTGGAGTAATTATTTTATTGTAAGTTTGGCAGTTGCTGATACGTTGATAGGCCTTGTCACGATGCCTTTGTACAGCGTGTCCATGTTGATTGGTTACTGGCCGTTAGGAGTTGTGGTGTGTGATATTTGGTTGTGTCCGGATTGCACTTTGACCAACGTTTGATCGGCCCACCTTCTCGTCATTTGTTGGGATAGATACCTTGTTGTCTCCATGCCCTATGGAATATAGGTCTAGGCCATCACCGAAGCATGTTTTTATTAAGATAGCAATTGTCTGGATTGTTCCGGTTTTGCTTTGGTCACCGTTGATCATTTCTTGGCCATATATTGAAGGACAAAGGACCGTTCCCGCAACAGACTGTTATGTCCGGTTTCAGTTTACGTCTTCTCTCATTACAATATGCACTTCGCTAATCCTTTTTTTATACCAATGACGTTGATGATAGTATCGCACACGCGCATATATCGCCTGATTGCAATACAAAATAAACACTTAGCTACCCTGTAATCTAATGAAAGTCAGTGTTGCAATGAGCGTATTGAAAACAATGGAAGTATAACAAATAACACTGAGACATCAATACGTTCATATATATGTACAAAATGTTTAAGTTGGATATGTCCTAAGCGATTTGGATATGTTGACTGCGAAATTCCGACTGGAAATGCACCTGAAATGCAGAAATCGCGACAGTGCATCGGGAAATGATGTCATTAGACTCAAGCCACGTCAACGGAACTTCAGTCATATCTAAAACAATCGATAATAGTCAAGGAAATAAAACCAACATTGATGAGCATGCCATTGTGTTGGACAAAGACCGCCTCCATTCTCGCCGAGAACAAAAACAGAACCGCAAGTTGGCTAAAGTTCTCAGCGCCATTCTCATTACCTATTGTGTTACGTGGATGCCCTATCAAGTGCTCGTCTCGCTATGGCCTTTTTGTTCCACGTGTGTCAACTCCAACGCCTGGTACATTGGTAAGCTGTGTAATGCACAATACGAATTTTTTGCATTGCCATATATAAGTAAAATGTAACACACTTTGCATGCATATACATATAGAAGTGCGGTAATCACTTGCTGACATTAGGAACGTGAATATTATTTAAATTAAATATCGTTCAGATACTGGAAAAAAATATATATACATGTACCATTTAATATTTTTTAAGGAATATTATTGAAATTAGATCAAATAACACATTTTGCATTCGGTTAAAAAGTCGTCCGTTGAGTGCTTTGTGTCAAGGTTTTATTCAGTCTTGTTAAATATATTTCATATTATGACTATGATATAACTGAAGTAGTGTTTTATCAAGGAATATCGTCATAGATTGTATTATAACTATGATGTATTAATAAGATCAGACATTGACATTTAAAACATACATGAAGGTTTTAAGTTTTAATATATGCATCCTGCATCTGCTTGTCTTTCTTTCAGCCTTATGCTTATGCTACCTGAACTCCACCATCAATCCGTTCCTGTACGCGCTCTGCAACGTCAACTTCCGGCAGGCATACTGGAATATTCTTACCTGTCGCTGTCGGAAACCACTGAAATAACCGATCAATAAACCATTGTTTAATTGAAACATACGTGTATACACACATAGTCGCTATGATTATAAAATGGTACACCCATTCTTTAAAACATGAGTTTATTTTCTTTGTTTAGTTTTTTCGTCATAACAATGTATTTCTGTTAACATACATTTTACAGTTAAACAAAACGAACACACATACAGCTTTGAAAATATTTGTCTTAACAAATGTTACTGAACAAAATATTGTTTCATAATACTGTGGTTCGGAGAAAACAAAAGAGATATGTGGTCTAGGTTCAGTTGAGTCTATTAAAAGTACAATATTAAGAGATTGTCGGGATCACACGGCTATGTTTTCTAAGAATTGGCTCCATATTTGCCTAAAACAATCATGTGTGCGTTGTGTGCGTGATGTTGTTTCCTCTATTTGTAGCCTATGAGTTAAATAACTCATATATTGTCGAAATAATGGGGCGATGCTTTCGCATTACAAGATAATCTATTCCGCTAAACGAATGATACAATTAATTGCGTTATTTTTTCACACGTGTGTGCATTTTTGATTGCAAACGGAAATTATTTCAAAAGTAAGGTGCGTGTTATGATTCACACCAATTTTTTTTTTCAAATCATGATTGTAACTTCTGACCAGAACTGTTGGACTTTATTGAATTCCAGAATCATGTGTTTTGAAGAATCGGTACTTGCCGAACAGAAATCAAACATGTTCGACTCTATAAGTTTACAATTAAACATATATGCATTATTTGTTATAATGATTGTGATGTATTTTTTTTAAGTTTTAAGTTAAGTATCTACAGCAATTGATGGGACTTGACATAAACGTTGAGTGTTGTGTTCTGTGTTTGTGTTAAGTAGTGCTTTCGACTTTTCAACACATGTTATTTAGGTAGGTTTATAAGAGTTAAGTAGACGTTTGTACACTATTTTGCATATTTTAGTTTTAAGTGGTATGTGGTCAACAAAGTATTTTGGTGTTGCATATGGGTTCTGTGTTGTAATATGTGTGTACTCATGAGCTTAAAGCCTAATGTGTGTTGAAATAAACTACCAAACTATGTCTGAGTGAAAGAAATAATTTCCATTCTCCTAATGAGCGAGTAAAATATACTTTGTGTTCATATCATATAATCCTTGAAGGTTTTCAAATATTATTTAAATACAATATTTTATTTCAAAAAACGTATATATTATGCCATTCTTTAAAATAGAACATTTGATTGATATATTGTTTATGCGACTTGTTCCATAGTATTTGTTTTGAAAGTGTATCTATCTTTGCTGCGATACATGCTGTTTTAGAACTTGTAAAAATATTGACGGAATTTTAAGTTTTTCACATTTGCTCAATTTATTTTGCATTTACAACCAGTGTTTCTCATTGCGTTGTAAGCATCGAACTACATTATTTAATATCCTTGAATCTTTTTCGTGAATGAACCGCTTCACCCAACTAGTTGTAATGCATCTATAGATCATTCAATGTCGTGCATTTTAAATCCGCATTCGATATATTCTTGCATTATTTGATTCCTTGCAATTTTGTCGGGTTTTCCGTCCCATAGGGTATTGAAGAACATTTTTTTAGCTCGGCTGTTTTCGAAGAAAACCCGAGGTATTGGCATAGCCCTATCGTCTTCCGCGTCGTGGTCGTCCGAAGACTTTAACATTGGCCATAACTTTTTTCAATATTGAAGATAGCAACTTGATATTTGGCATGCATGTGTATCTCATGGAGCTGCACATTTTGAGTTGTGAAAGGTCAAGGTCATCTTTCAAGGTCAAGGTCAAAGGTCATTTTTTTCTAAACTGCACCCACAGCCGAGCGTTGGCATCCGCTTGACGGTGCTCTTGTTAAATCTTTTATAACATATAAGGCTGGTCTTGGAGATCGGTTAGAGAATACACAAGCTTTGGAGATGAAAATGTGTTTAGTAATGTGATTTTACAATGAGAGATTCCATTTTTCCAAGAGTGCAGAGAATTTTGGATTTGTTGAGTTTTATAAATTATATTACATGCTTTAGTTTCAATCGGATTATTACAGAAAATTTTACCTAATGCTGTCGCAAGGGTTGAGTGTCATTTTTTTATTTTTACAAAGTTCAATTAGTACTCCTTGATGACCTATTTGCAAAATGGTAAATGTTTTACTATTTAGTGTTAGATCGGATATTGTTCCGGTTCAGTTTTTACTAGCAAACTACATTTAGTTGTTTTGGCTGTATTGAAGGACACACGAACGGTATGCTGATCTCGTTGCTTCCTGAATTATTTTAAAAGCATATATTTATGTATTAAAGCCGCCCCATTAAAACTCAGAAATCAACGGAAATTTCGTAAAGTATTTCTTAATTTTGTTTATGTTTTTGTGACACAATTAATTCCATTTTTTAGTTCCCGAAAGCATATCTATTCATATGACACAAGAACACTAAAATGGTACCATGTTTGTGTCCATGTGTCGTTTGAATACATATATTGTCGGGAAATTAAAATTGAATTGATTGTGTCACAAAAAAGAAAAAAACGTGCATTTTATATCTACAAACATCTATGTTACCAGACCACATCTGGCTTTAACATTTCGGCAATTGCTATAAGGAACATTGATTTTTTAATTTTTTAACTTTATTTTAGGAAATACTTTACCAAATTTCCGTTCATTTTTTAGTATTAATGGGTCTTGAAAATGTATCCGTCAAACAAACTAGCTATGATTGAATGTTCAACGTGGTTTATCCCTTTGCATGCAATCGTGACTTTGAACGCGCGTATAAAATTCGACTTACGCATTTGTTCTGCGTTTGCATCTTAAAGTTATAGAATAATACATTTTAGTTTAAACTTATACATATGTAAACCAACATTACGGAGTATTTTTTCGCTATAAAATACGAACTACAAGAGAGAATTTCCTTATTTCATGGTATACAATCTGTTTTCGTATTCAACGTTTTAGAATTCGGACCATTTTTATATTTGAAAGCATCGTAAATATCCGTAACGTTCAGAGAGGCATTGAGGAAAATCTGTTTAAATACGTACAATACATTGTTTAAAATGTGTAAGTCATACAATATATCCACGCGCGTCTTTACATGTAATTGTAAATTGTAATCGTTTTTTAAGAATACGTTCTGAGTTTTCACCATAAACAGGTGTGTAATATATGGAATATTACAAGAGTTTGTTGTTCCCGTGATTTGTATCGGACGAAATGATTGTGTAATGTCTGTAATAGAATACGTATTAAAAAATGACGCCTACTTAATGTATAAAAGCCGTCGGCATTTTTGCAAATAAGGTGCAATTTTTGCGACATTTTATACACCAAAATTCAGAACAATCGTAGTCAATACTTGAATGAAGACAATGCCATTTGTATTTCTTTGGTGTGTCAGGCCTCGGGCACGTATGTGTGTGATGTATTTGTGTGATATATATAGTTGGTATTACTTTTATTTATATTGAGATGGCTAAATAGCCTATAATAACCTTATCGTGTGCGTTAAGCTTACATCACAGGCTTGAGTCGAAAATCTCTAGCATTTGATTTTGTTACATTAATAGCGCTTTTTTCCATGGAATTTAATCCATATTACATATGCACTTCAAATATATTTTTAACGACTAAATACAAATAAATCATTCACCGCCAATATGTGTAACTGCCGATATCACATCTTAGATATTCTTTAATAATCATCGTGTATTCTAAGCCATGTGCCCGTATTCACCAAACCATTCTTTGATCTTAGTCTAAGAAGAAAGAGTATTCCCTTAAATTGGAAAATTCAAGAGTAGCTTTAATTTTGAGTCAAACTTAACTGCATATATCAATATCATTCTTAATTTAGCACATTCTTTTAAAGACATTACCACCAGAGTAAGCCTATATATATATATTCAAAACTTGACGTATTTGTTCTTTTCTCTAAGACTAAAGTCTAAGAATGTCTTGGTGAATACGGACCAAAGCATTAGTCAACACCAAAGTGAACATGCCGAGGCCTGATGGCTACTAACCACGAAACATTGCTTGTATCCCTCCGTATTGCAGGCGAAAAAAAGTGCTATTTTTTAGTGTTCATTTTACGTTTGGGTATAAAACTCATTAAGCAAATTGATTATATTTATATATGCAGATATTTTCTAAATATATCTGCAACATATGTTCCGCTTTTAATTGTTAGCTTAGGCCAAAACATATTGATCAGTTATGCAACGGAATTTGGCCCAAAAAGATAGGAGCGAGCAAGCACAGAAAATAAATATATATTTGTATTCCATCTAAAATATGATCCAAGCAAAGCGCATACAAAATGTTTGTTGAGCATTTCGGCCAAAGGCATTTAGCTTATTAAATGCTGTAATTTTGTACTTTTAACTGTGTAACAAAAAACATCAACAGTCTATGCAGTAAAACAATTAGGCTTAAGCAAAATGAATAAAATTAACGGCAAATCTGCTTTAAACAATCGGGTGCGGGGCAAAATGAACAATGCAATAAACAAATAACAATAATGTAATTTTATTTTACAAGTTATAGGTGCGGCAAATCTAACGAACATCTGATCAATGCTACTGCCTAAATAGTTGAAAAGTGAGCTTTTCATGACACGAAATGATATATTTTCCCGCAGCTTGTCTTTTTTGTCATAGGTAGCTACGTGATAAAAGCCGTTTTGGTTTGTAAAATATATGCCAAAAACAAAGCCTTCACATTACTTTTACATTCGAAGTTTTCTAGGACAAGCCGTATTTTATGTTTGTTTTTGTTTAAATATTTTACTCAGTTTAACGAAATCATGACTTTAATAGATAGAGTCTGAATGGACAGTCTTAATGGACAGCATTGTGACTGTGGATGAAATCTGGAGATCTCTACAACGTAGAGTTTGTCATTCAAAGCTGGTCGTTCGGATGAGCGAAATAACGTGTGTTAATAGGCTTGTACACAGTCCATGTGATTTGCTGATTACGTGTGGCGATCTCATGGACTAAGTGCAAAAATTTATCTTTTAAAAGTAATCATCGTTCCGTGGTAACCTAAAATGTATCGAGTATACTTGCCTATTCAAACCTCTTTGTCTAAATTATGGGCTTTGGTCAGTACCCTTGACGGTTTCCTATCAAATTTAAGGGAATGCAAACTACAACACACTTATATAAGGAAAGGTCCTCTAACCCCTGTCTACCGGTTTGTGAGAGGATTACACAAGAAACATTTCTGTGAAAGTTATTATTAAAGTAAGCATGTGGTTTCTAATAAGATTTGTGCTTTTAAGCTTTAAGGGATAAACGGAAGTGATAACTGTTCCCGACGATGAGGTGTGACATAAACAAACGCCCGTTATCTGTCTTGAAACTGTAGAAGTACAATGAAATGCATACACAAGAGTTCACAAATTACAAATTTAAAGCATTTTAGTTCTGGATGTTGAACACTTCAAATATTAATACATGGAGAATAAATAAGGAAGAGAGGTAAGGTCATTGTACTTTTAAACTTTAACTCGAAGGACTTTTTACTTTCTCTCGACGCAATCTTGTATTGTAGGCAGTATACTTGTATAACCCTCGCCACGTTTTGAGAAATGCTCCTCATACGAAACAATGACACTTGCTATCTTTGCATTTTCTTTGAATATAAATGATGGTTTGACTCTCACCGTCAGTTGTTAGTTGACCAATCTAGTTTTTTTCGTCTGTTCTGATCGTATGGCTGGACACAATTGTTCAAGTGTGGTTAATAGTTGGTGCAAAATGAAGTCTTTATCCCACAAACTGTTTTGTATATATTGTTGTGTTTGAAACCAAGGGCAAGAATTATAATATCTGTGTCACGAACAAGCCATTAATGACGGGCGTTTTTAAGAAAAAATAAATGTTTTAACAAAACAATTAGTCTAGCATTTCTGGTGCAATTCGACCCATAACCAGTCCATTCCCACTAAGATTGTAGGGTCATACAGAAAGGCTTTTTTATTAAGATTAGCACTCTGTCGCATAAACCAGCATAATAATGACGACATACGGATGCAATCTTTGACATAAACGCAATACTTTTGGTGTACTATTGAACTTAATTATATATCAAATAGTTATAACAAACTGTGAAAGATTAGTCCAGTTTGATAAAAAAAATAAGCTATAAAATTATTTTCACAAACGTGGACAATATTATGGATTATCTGGCCTAATGTGTACATGAATAAAAAATCATATGTGTTTGTTTAACACAATTACCAGAGCATCCGCCGTTTGTAACCAATCCAGTTTGGCGAAGCTTTTACTGTTAATTAATAATAATTGCTATTATTGCAATGCAAATGAATAATATTTGATATATTTGATGAGAAACAATGTTGAACTGTATTCATTAGTTCGCACGTTGATGCAATGTTCTAATTCTTATTATTAGTAATTATATAATTACTATGTTTATCTCTGTGACATAATGGTAAGTGAAATATCCAGTGTTTAGACGATGTTCACTGTGCAAGTCTGAATAAATATTTGTCTTGTCTTGTCTTGTCTAATTCTTATCACTCCCACGATCGACTCTTTACAAACCACACATCGTTGTGCGTCATACATGTACGTCTGTTTACATCGACAGGAAAAATGGCGAAATTCTCTTTGGTTTTGATGCTAGGTTTGTTTTCATGTAGTGATGTGTGTGGGTACCTTCTTCCCGGAGAATTTCGAAACATTGTAGCCACCCTTCATGCCGGCAATGGTGCAGGCTTTGGATCTTGGGCTGAGCCGCAGTACTGCGCAAAATCAACATTCGCTGTTGGATATAAAATGAAGGTATATTTATATCATTAAATTATTGCAAAAGTGTAGCAATTCATATATATTAACGATACGTTAGTTTTATGACATAACTCGCGTTCATATGGTCATGTTTTAAGAACACAGGTCATCAATAGAAAACAAAACAGTAAGCATAATTTACACATATGATTTATAATAATTAATATCAAGCGAATATTAAGCATTTGTAAAATCTTATAACATTTAAAAGTCATCGCATCATATGTTCCGTTATATTTATAAACAGGTTGAACAATCCCAGGGGAAGGGTGATGATACAGCCCTCAACGGCATTAGTCTAATATGTGCTCAGCTCGACGGTACATTTGGTGGTGACATCACTTCCGGAATCGGGAATTTCGGCTCTTGGTACAGCCCTGTGTATTGCCCCCATAATAACATCAACTACGTGCAGATCATGACCCAGTTTAATCTGAGAGTAGAACCATCACAGGTATGTTATTGCCGAATTATTAAAGCCTCTTTAACGCTCAAAATCAACCGAAATTTCGTAAAATATTTCGTAAAAAAAAAAGTTAACACATAAACAATCAGTGTTTCTTATAGTAATAGCCAACATTTTAACGCTAGATGTGGTCTGGTAACATAGATTTAACACGATACAAAATACTTTTGTTGTGGTACAATATATTCAACACATGTTCATGTCCCAGTTTAGTGTTCGCGTGTCGTAGAAATAGATATCTTTAAGGAAAATTAAAATGAAATATATTGTTCCACACAAAAATAAAAAGAGCATTTAATATATTGTATAATCTAGGTTACCAGAACACATCTAGAGTTGAAATTTTGGCTATTGCTTTAAGGAACACTGATTTTCTATGTGTCAACTTTATTTTACGAAATAATTTAGGAAATTTCCGTTTATTTTTAGCGTTATAGGTGCTTTAATAAAAAATACATCGTTGTCCGCCAACATACATTATAAAACAAAACATATTATATAAGTATATATCGTATCAATAACTGCTTATAATTAAATCTTAACTAGTAACGAAGTTTATATTTCAATACTGAAGTTCCAACTCTGCATTAAATATGATCACTGTTAACTAGGGCCACAATGACGACACCGCAGCGAACGACGTGCAATTCAAGTGCAACAATATGGAGGCCAGGGTCCCGTCTTCAGCGGTCGTCATCCATGCCCCGGGAGGCACGGGATGGGGAAACTGGGCGTGGAGCAACGCGTGCCCGGAGAACTCAGCCATATGTGGAATTCAAACCAGGGTGGAACCGCCGATAAACACAGGCGATGATACCGGTTTGGATGACGTCAAATTGTTTTGTTGCCAAGACTGAAGTAGTCTTTGATATATTGCTTAATTGATTATGGATTTTTGGCTCTGATATCAAGATTTTGTAATGGCTTTAAATACCGACCCGGGTTCATATATTGGCAGATTTTTTGTAAATGTAAAATATAATAATGTCCTGATATTTAAACGTGTTAACGTAACAATATCAAATATATGCAAAACAGTGTCACTATACTAAGATTAAAATCAGAGAATCAAGTCTGTTGTTTTTTTTGTTGTTGTTTTTTTGTACACGTTGTACAATTAGAAAATTGTCGTAGTATTGTATTCCGCAATATTAATTGTCATAATCATACAAACCAAACTGAATCACGCAAGGGTCATCCTCTGTTTACATACCTAGAATCCTTAAACGATGAACACTTTTCCCTCAATTCGTATTATTTTAGGCACACATGACCCAGACTCAAACGTAGATAGTGTCAAGAAAAACATTCTGACAACGTTTCAACATTATTGAGTCAGTAATGTGGCGTTTAGAATGGTAACAATGTATTTCTAAGATCTGACTTGGTTTTTGGACACAGGTTATCTTGATTCTACTTTTGCCTTGATATTGTGAAGAGAAACATACTGAAGAAGTTTCATCATGATTGAGTCATAAATGTTGCTTCTAGAGTGTTATCGAGCTTTAAGTTGACGACGAAAACCACTCATCGCACACTGAATGAAAGACGGTGCATGACATAAAGTGATCACCAAAGTTCAACTCAATCTGGATCCACCAGGAATGAACTTTCATCAGAGGTATCACGGTTTGATAATACCTATTACGCGTACCTGAGACGGTATTAAGGTTAAAGGTTAGAGCAGCGTTACGTAAAATAGATAACAGTTTAATGGTGTCATTGTTAAATAAGTACTACATGTATATAACATTGTATTATAAATCAGCATATTCTCGTTAGGTTATATCACTGAACTCTGTCTGCAAAAATTTCCTCTGTCCATGTGTATGTCCAATTTGTTTGACAGTAAAACAAAAACCCTAAAATAACACATTCATAAGCAATTATCACAAAACTTGGTTAACATAATAATGGTGATTATAAGAGTATGTATGTCCTTTAGGTTTTGCAGAGGCTCAATGGTAAACTCACGTATTGTATCACATGTTTATTATTCTTAGACTTTTCATTAATGGAATACTTTCCAAATTGATATTGAAGGGCATTACACTTCATACCCAAACCAAAAAGTGATCGTTACCATGGGGAAGCGTTTGAGGTTTAACATTGACATAAACTGGGAAGAATCTGTTCTCCACATAGCTTGCTACTTACATTTTCTTATGTTTAGGAACTATTTGTCCGTTCACTTTGTTTTTCATTGAAACTGGATTATTATTCTTACTAAATAGGGGTTAGTAGGACAAGGAAGCCCCCAGATTCCATGTTTGTCAAACAAATAATAAATATGCGCCTCGCTCTGGGAAAAGGGGCTCAATGCATGTGCGTAAAGTATCGCCCCAGATAAGCCTGTGCAATCCGCATGTGCAGGCTAATCAGGGACGATACTTTCCGCCTTAACGGGATTTTTGTTTAGAAGAGATTCCCTTTATACGAAAAATACAAGTAAAGTAGAAAGTGTTGTCCCTCTTAAGCATGTGCGGACTTCACATGCTAATCTGGGACGAAACTTTACGCACATGCATTAAGCCCCGTTTTCTCAGAGGAATGTTCATATGCACATAATATAAAAAGGGCCGAATTAGACACGTGCGGAAGCTCACATGCTGGTTAATATTTTTGTATTCTGTCGTCAGTATAGCATGAATACTATTTAAGATACGCGTTAACCACTTCAGTAAATGTATATACTATGCTTTAAAGGAACATGAGGCCGTTTATATAAAAACAAATCGAACCAAAATATGGAGATGCGCAAGTTAACAGAGGATTGCAAATGCACGTGCTAGATATTGGTAAAGATTCATCCCCTTAACAAATGTACTATTATTAACCCGTGCCATAAGTAAAAACACGTCTTTTGTTTTGGTAAAAAATATATTTTGCTTTTAATTTATTGAAATGTTGATTCGTGAAGAACGGAACTACGTTTACATTGAAATATAAATGTCATGTGTATATTAAATTCGCAAAGTGTCTCTCCTTGCATGTATAGTTAAGAAATTACATATCCAGTGAAATATAACCAACCGAAAAAACAATTTCATGAATGTGATTGTCGTGTATATGTAACATTCTTAACGATGTATACAATTCTCCAAGTTAACATATTTATAAAATGAAAACATATTAAAAAATTCGTATGGGGCCCATGAAAGTCAATACATAACTACATGTGCATACAATTTATTATTCAAATCATTATATTGTACTCACAGGGAGGAAGTAACGTATACTAAAGGCAACCCATGCGAAAGACGTCGGACCTGGGACATATCCGATACAATTTGCTGAGATCCTTTAATATTTCCGAAACTGTCGGAATGTTTTATGTTTATTTTACTTCGGCATTTTATAAAAAACTAAAATAAAACGGATTTGAGCAACTAGTTGAAGTGTGATAAATTTCTTAGCGGGATCACAAAATTCCAGCTCCCGCTTAGAATATTCGTAGCGAGTAAAGTCGAGATATAAAGCGAATATTAATACGAAATAAACGCTAATCACTTTCTTACTGATATTACTAGAAAGCGAACGGCATTTTAAAATTAAACAAAAGTAATAAAAATACCTGTTTCGGCACTGACGTCGCCATGTTGATCGTCATGTGATTATCCCCTCTGAGAGTACTACTGTTGTATATTGCTGTTTCAATTTCTTGTAATGTATATACAAAAATCACAAAGCTTTCTTCCCTTTTAACTTAACGTTGTATTATATGTTTTCATCGAACGGGTTTTAATTAATGTGTTATTTTATTGTATTTTGAATTGGTAAACATTGTGAACGTCATATTAATAAAAATTTACTCTATAAAAGGTATTTTCTATTGTTTGGTTAAAGAAGAACGTGGTCCGGTAAAATTTAAAAGTTACCGGACCTCATGTCCGGTAAGATTTTTTTGTCTTTCGCATGGGTTGCTAAAGGCCTACAAAAGACACGCACTATGCGCTGGGCTTGAGGTAAATAGGCTAATATTTCATCCGATTACAATGTATTTTCATGCAAAATGTTCACACTTTTCTATAATTGTATTATGGGCATTCTGAAAATGAGAATCGCTTATCTTTCCAATACAAATTACACCATGTTCCACAAAGACGCTAGAAGCAGCAGCGACACGCTCGCAACAGGGAAAGTGCAGCCGTTTCGGGGCGTTGTTGAGGGTGAAGGCGTGCGGTTTGGATTAGGTGTGGTGTTGATGTTTGAAGGCTCAAACTGGGACCGCATGGGGCACTTGATCAGCTGCGCGTTGTTACCGTGCTTCCGTATGACGTCAGAAGTGACGCCAGTCCAGAATATGTCTTTTTGCTTGGCAATGGTGGCACTGAAAAATATTTATAAATATCGGGCTGTCATACTTTAATGCCAGCGGGTTATATAATATGGAAAAATGTAACGGTAGATATGGCCTACCATCGAGCAGTGGGAAGTTATTGCCAAACAATACATGTTATTACCGGTGAGGGGAAAAGTCATACGACGAAATAGAACTAACACTTCTGTCAATGTTTACTGAAAATAGTTAATTCACGAACTTTAGTGAATATATTTTGCAGCCTTTAATATACAATGCCGGTTCAAAACAAGTCTCATTCAAAAGTCTTGAACGTACACGAAGTAGAAGTGTCCCACGTCGGCTGCGGGGGTGAGGAAGGTGAATACCGTATCGGTCACGGGACGTACTGTCGTGTCGTTAGTGTGTGTAATGGCGCTCTGAAATCACGAGAGACTGGCTTATTATCTTAAAAAAACATGTACTCTTATTTGAAAGATGCACATGCTTAACTGAATTCATATGAATGGGTCATGGATTATATACACCACAGTTGTTTTATTTTGGAAATCACGGCACATGTTTTCAGATCAACTGATAGACATTATATTTCACATCTGCTATAATTAATCATGTTGTTCTGTCAGAAAAAGGAGCGCATGTTGGTTTTTTTTTACTATTTAAAAAACAATTCCGGTCAATATATTTTCTTTCTAAAACAACAGCTCATTATTTCGTGTCAGGAACATACATACAGTAATCTATATCTGAAATAGCAGTCGTTTTCCTATCACAAAAATAATATTTTAAACACAGAGTGCGGGTTAATTTTTATCAATTCATTTTAATTTATATTTCCAACGAAGAGCTATTGGTTTTATACGGTTTCTTTTCCAATAATACAGAACATTTGGGTTTGATATTATTTCCAAGGCAGGCTTTTTTCATCTACAACGATTATTGCTGCATATTGAAGTCAGACATGTTTTGTGAGAGACTTTTACGGACAATTCACATTCCTAAAAATCACTTACCGAAAAATGATTCGAAAAACACTTAAGGTTAAACGCAGACCAGACTTTTGAATTATAGCCAGTTGTTGAAAACAACATTCATTACACCGGCTATGACAATAAAACAAATTACTTGCCCAAGAGTCAGAATACCAAATACGCGAGAGAAACAAATGAGTTGACACGTGGATGACTATGCGCTGATGGTTTCCTTAAGGGCCCTTATCACCTGTTAGGACGCTAGTCACAATTACAGGCGGAATAAGTAATTACCTCTACTCTTACAAAGCATTTATCTTTTTATTAATGCTTTTTTTTCATATAATATGAACTTCTTTTCCTCTTCTTAACAGATATGAATAATTTAATTAAACTAAAACAACAACTAAGTTAGGCGTGAAATTTGCCTGAAACAAAATTGTCTTGACAGGTGTCGCTTCTCAACTGACCTGTGTGTTTATTCGCATTGAATGATGCGTAATGCTGTAGTACTATTTTCATTTTGCTACAGCATGTGTATGAGACGCTTACATAAAACATTTGCTAACATCACCATTCTGTATATTGGTTGGGCGCAACTATTTGTATACACTCTCTGTACATCATTTAAATCAATTTTTAAATACGAGTCCACATGATAAGATCCTTAAAGCCCCATGACTACTCAAAGTCAACGAATATTTCGTACAATATGTCGAAAAATAAGGTTACAATTAAAAATCAGTGTTCCTTATGGCAATTGCCGAAATTTCAACGCCAGATGTGGTCTGGTATCATAGATGTTTGTAGATACAAAATGTTCTTTTTTATTATTTTTTTATGCCCCCGAAGGTGGGCATATAGTGATCGCACTGTCCTTCTGTCTGTCTGTCCGTCCGTCTGTCTGTCCGTCTGAAATTCCGCCACACTTTGCGTTTAGGTTTTGCGTTTAGGTTTCGAAAAATGAGAAAAAAGGGGGCATATGTCATCCTATCGTAACAAGCTTTGTTTACATATTAAATTCTTTTAATTTCGCGCAGCGATATCTATTCATACGACACATGAACACTAACATGGTTCCATTTTAGTGTCGTGTGTCGTATGAATAGATATATTCGCGGGAAATTAAAATGGAATTAATTGTGTCACAAATAAATAAAAACGAGCATTTTGTATCTTCAAAAATCTATTTAATCATACCACAACTAGCGTTAATATTGTGGCGATATGCTTAAATGAACACTCATTGTTTAGGTTTTAACTTTATTTTACGAAATACTTTACGAATCTTTCGTTGATTTTGAGTAGTAATGGGGCTTGCTTGTGTACGTATTCAGATGTAAGGATAAAAACAACATGGCAACGCAAGTACACGCAGGAAATCGCACGCATAACAACACTGTGTCTAGTGTTAAAGTTAATACAATGTTAACGTTATCACGTTAAAACGAGACTTTTTTTATAAAAATGCAAGAATGTGTTATTATTAAGAAATATGCTCATTTTCCCCCGTACTATATCTAATTGTATGCATATTCGGAAAGCGTGCTTACGAATCCGCATTGTGTTCGGACGAAGGAAGTTTCGTCACATCCCTAGTAATAGAATGTGAATGAAACGCAATATTCTTCAGATTACAATATACCGATCCAATCCTTTAAGAAAACCATCAAATGTGTTGAAAAATAAAGTCAACCGTATGCACGTACGGACCCACACAAAACCTCATGTCATGTGATATGTATGAAAGAACTCGCCACGTATAGAAATTCACTTGTTTTTGTTTCATCATTTTTTGCCGGCTTCTTTTGTGTAGAGTTTAACTCGCCTTTGTTTGCATCTGAAATATCTTCTCTTAGATTTTAATTGTGATTTCTAAGTGGATAACAATATTTTCCAAGCACACATGTTGAGAACAGAATATTATACTGAGTGTCTTTATCTGTAAACATGTCTCGCAGTAAACCAAGATAAATATTAAGAGAGTAAAACGTATACAGTAATCTTCACGACGGTGTAAAGTGTTACAAACGCTAGCGTACTACGCTAACGGTTTTATTCCACATGACAGAGCACTATTCGCAGATAGTTATGATATTAAATGATATGCAGTTCACGAGATACTATTAAAAATTGTTGGATGATGATGATGAAGACGATGAGATGATGATGAAGAAGATGATGATGGTTGTGATGATGATGACGATGATGACGATGATTTTGATGATTATGATGATGATAATTAAGATGTTCTGCTTGTAAAATGCCGTCGACAAAACTCAGACTTCAAACATCGAGTTTTAAAATGGACATAAATTCCGTTTCATTATTTACTAATCCTATTAAAAGGACATATCAACGTTATATTCTCTACAGATGACCATGTATTAAAACAACCTGTATTCCTTTTCTAAAGCAGTAAGTATCTACTGATAATATTTTGATACACGCTCCCAGTCAAATTAGTGCAACCAAGTAAAACCAACATCATAAAACACGTTATTTCGTTTTGGCTATCAAATCGCTTTTCGCCCTACATAACACGTTCTTGCAAATAAACCGCCTAAATAGTATGACACTAACAACAGCAAGCGTATGACTTTTGCTCTAGCGACCGATTCTAGTTTATCCCGCCCTTTACACCCCGAAAAAGTACATCGGAAAACGCGTGACGCTGTCCGGAATATCTTTCCCAGAACAAACACATTTTTGGAACGAAATTATGATTTCACTCTTAAACCCGCGCGATTACAACAGATTCACGCTAACTCTCGCGTTATAACAACCAAAGCATATGAACACCCTTACTCGGTGTTAATTGAACACAAATCATCACCAACAATAACTCTTTTTTTTTGCGACCAAAATTCAAAAAGTCGACTATTACTCACATCTGTGCGTCTCATACACGGGATCGTCTGAAAGTGTCGGATCAGGGAAATGTCGGCATTTCTGAAGTCAAAGATGCCCACGGGTGCCGGGTCCGAGCAGTTCGTTCTCCGGGCCTGCAGTAGTAGACCAGCAATGTAGTACCCGTCCAGGGAATTTATTGTCACTGAAATGAGGGAACACTGTTACTTAATGTGTAATAACACACAGTAACCGGGATGTCGGGACATTGTTCCTAGACCGCAAGGTGATTTAACAGGTTTTCAAACGTTTTTTTTTTCAAAAGGTCAGGAATTGCAAACATAAAACATAACACATAAGGAATTTACTTGCGCATGCGTTATCTATACGACCCCACGCCCGTCCGATAGAGGGCTAACGCGCATGAAGTAAGCGTAACAACAGTATCATATGAGTCGTGTACTGAGAAAACTGGGCGTATTGCTTGTGCGTAAATTGTCATCCCAGATTAGCCTGTGCAGTCCGCACAGGCTAATCAGGGACGACAATTTCCGCTTTTATGGAATTTTTCGTTTAAATGATGTCTCTTCTTAGCGAAAATCCAGTTTAGGCGGAAAGTGTCGTCCCGGATTAGCTTGTGCGGACTGCACAGGCTTCTCAGGGATGACACTTTACGCACATGCATTATGCCCAGTTTTCTCAGAACACGACACATATTATCTTATGGAAGACAAATTTTAGTATATTATTAAAAGCTTTCTTTTCAAGCATTTCACACATTCCGTTAATTAGATAACTACATTATATACAGTTGAATTGCCGTCCGTTTTTATGAAAATTAATGAGCCGCTTTTTTAATTACGTGTGAAATTACCGAAAACATTTTAATAATCTTCGAGTGGAGTATACACATTTATTTAAATTAATCTGATTACAGTAGAGCGACAAAGACTAACCCGCATGTTATGGATGTAAAACCGCGTGAAATTTTCAAAACGTTACATTATGAAAATGAAGTGGGATATTTTTACCGCAAAATAGAAATAAACACTGAAACTCCGTATTTATATTAAAATATTTAGTTTTAGTTTTTATACTTTGGATTTCCACGACTTTTTGTCGATTGTTAATACCAAAATATGTTTTAAAAGACGAATTTCTTAAAAGCTGTGATTCAGGTCTCTTTGTTAAGCCCTTTCTAATGAATAGCAAAAGGAAACGCTGACCCATCTTTATGTGTAATAATTTTAGGTAGGTTAAGTTAAGTAAGGCATGTAATTTTGAAATTAGTTCACATGGTTCAGCTTTCAAGATCAGTGGAGTATTTGAATAATCAATTGAGCCTCGATTTGGGAAAACTGGGCTTAATGTGTATGCGTAAAGTGTCATCCCATATCAGCCAGGACAGTCCGCACGAGCATACAGGTATCCCTTGAACAAACAAAAGCCTCATTCTGGGAAAACTGGGGTTAATGCATGTGCGTAAAGTGTCATCCCATATCAGCCAGTACAGTCCGCACGGGCTTATCAGGCACGACTGTTTCTGTCTTATCTGATTTTTTGTTTACAAGAGACTTCATTTAAAATAAAAAACATTCATCAAAGCGGAAAGTGTCGTCCCTGATTAGCCTGTGCGGACTGCACAGGCCGATCTGGGATGACACTTAAAGCACATTCAACAAGCCCAGTTTTCCCAGAATGAGGCTCAATTACGCATGCAGTACGTTTATTGCAAACTTCCTCTAACACAATAAGTGTATTTATCCGTGAAAAACAAATGCATGCAATTTGCATCCGTTTTACAGAAATGAACAATACTCTGTACAGCGTCTGTTTCTAACATAGATCGTTACCTGTTATCTGCTCCCACTCTTTGTTGTATACGGTAGAAGACACGAAGATGAGGTAGGGGGGCGTCCTGGTCTGGGCATCCACGCGGTGACCATTGGGGAACATGTCTCTGCACACGGGATCCGAGTGGGGCGCACCGTTCGGGTAGGTGCTGATCACGTGACACGCGCACATGACGACGACGAAGGAAAGAAGACACGACGCGGCTTTCATTGTAGTCAATATTTTACTATCACAATATCGATCATAAAATATAATTTGTTGAAATTTATCCTAATTAAATGTCTCAGTAAATAAGCCTATTTGCTTTATTTATATGACGTATGCTTTTGGCTTCTCTATGACACAATATTGTTTGAAAGTAAGCAAGCGCTCAAAACGTCTCGTCAGTCCAACGGCATAAGTTCAACAAAAAAAGGAACCTTAGAAATTTACAACTGACTCTCCGGCTAGGTTAATTACCTTTCAACTGAAAATACAACGATCAAATGTGTTTTGATTATTTCAGAAAGATAGAGCTATTATTCAACCATCTTTTTTTTTCGTGAGCACGCCTCACTATTATTAACTGCAGGCCCGGGGCACAGTGGCCGGGTCACTTAAAAATGACAACAAACTAGTTTGATTGAAATGAAAAGTGAGTTTAACATGTCCCCTAAGAGCATAACAACTTGAGCGAGAATATGGTATTTCATAATTAATTGAAGAACGCATTTATCACTGTGGTAAACAACTGTCAACTACATTCTCTATCTGGATATAAAGTTATAGAAACCGGTATTAATTGACCATTGTTTGTTTGTAATTGATGGCGGATTGTTAGTGTATTGTAACCTTTCAACCGAATTTTATAAAACGATAATGATACATAGCGTCGCTTCCTAAGCATATTGTTAAACGCGGCAAAAATGGATATTAAGACCAGTTTTATTGAAATCAAATTATTTATGAACGCATTGATGACAATTGAACTGTTGTTGTTTCATACGAATACAAATATCTTTGTTTTTATTTGTTTGTGTTGCCAAAGAAGACTGACGACCTTCCTCTCAAACACATATAATTTGTAAATTCAGCTGAACCAGCAGGAGAGGAAATCCTTATTATACCAGGCAGTTTTAATTTATGACAATGACGCAACTGCCAAACAGTGAAGCACACGGCAAATGCAGAAGACAGGACATCCACGTACATAAGACACGCACAAACATGAACGAAACTGGAGTCACCGGCTTGGAACGGTCAATGCAAAATTACTGGGGGTTTAAACCAGTTCTAAGGAGCTCCAAATTCACACTTTGCCCAGAAGGATTTAATAATCGGTTAAATGTACATAAGCCATAACCTCATTTCATCACAATTTAAATTTAATAACAAAAACGAGAGAATAAATTTCAATTATACTTCAAAACAACTCAATAGTTATATAAAGACCAGAACACCAGGTTAGATGTAGACGAGCACGGTATATTGGGAAGTGGAAAGGGTACAGTGCGTTATACGCAATAAACATTGCAATGTATTTATTTTTCGGCTCGAATTCGATTGGATAATGAAGGTTATGGTGCCATATTAATCTGCGTTAAGAAGATCTCGCTGTATAATTCAAAATTGCATTACAGAAGTTATGAACCCATATAAATCTGCGACCGTATCATTCTTCAACGAGGCTTAAACAGTTTTATGTTCAGTGTACACGTTATTGACCCCAACTCATCTGTGTCCCGAAATCTTCATAGTGGTAGCGCTTACAAGCGATTGATACATTGTACTCTGCCGCATCTGTCACAATGTAAAACGCTTTCAAATAAAACAGACATACTTATTTTAAATCTAAGTTTATTTTTTTTAAACAAAATATACAGCTGTTACGAGAAATGTTTTCACTCCAATCCCATATTTAGTGTTATTCATTTAATTATTCATAAATGCATAAACTGCAGGGTTTTACAGACATTCACAATTCAAGGGGTATCAAGGACTCAGGTAATGATGTGCAGAGGTTTTGTCATTAATAAATGGGGGTCGTAAGCATTATGTGATTGTTGTTTATGTAAATTTGATTTCTAATATGTTTCAATGGAAAGTGACACTTTATAAATGTCTGTTAAATTAAAATAATAACACATTTAGGACTTAGTATGTGTTTCCCTTATTTCACCTTTTAAATTTTCACATAATAAAACAGTTAGAGCGCGTGAAGCAGTGTCGTCATTCCTGTCAGAGCTTGTAGATTCCGCGGCTTTACTCACATCAAAGACATCGGCTTTCTTTGACAAATTTGAAGAAGGGCAGACGAAAGGATGGAATCATTTATGTTAAGGACCGTTAAAAATAGTGCAACAAATATTCTATAAAATTAAATTTCGATTTATAATAACCCAAAACAAATGCGCATAATTATCATATTTAAACTTGACAGGAAAGTATTTATTTTTCAGATGTAAATAATACTTTTTTTTAGTGAGATATATTTAATTTAAAAAAAATCAATCTCGATTGTCTGTTCTTCGTAGCACCTAATATCGCTCACAGCGAAATGCATTTCTTTGTTCGATACATTTTCAAGTATTATTCAGCAAGCATATGATTGGCCAAAATTCAACAAAGGAAGACAACTCGTACAGCGTTTTACAATACACCGTAGTGGAGTTATCTGTCTTGTTAATATCGAGAACCAATACTTCACAAAAATTGTTGGCCCCATTTCAAACATTAGACGTGTCCTGACTGGCAATTTGTTCGTATTTGACGAAGAATATCTCATTCCGTAAATCCATGGTAAACTGCAACGAACGTTCACCTGGCATTTATCAATATAGTGGCAGCATTTTGATATGGTTACTCGTTTTTGCTAGGAAACAAAATTGTGTCTTTGTGTCGTATGAACGAATCTGCACTAAAACTAAATTTAGATTCACATTGTACATGCATGATATATATGCTGGAGAATTCGGTTGGAAGCCTTTTTCGATTTAAGAATTAAACATCTGGCTTATTTCGCATTTTTCGACACATGTTCTTCTTAACTTTTATTTTATTTTATATTGAAATATATGTATAACAAGTTTTTTTACCCATTTTATATAAATTCATAAATATTTGACAAAATCGTACAGTCTCCCTTTAAAACACAACGTTTTAGCACCCATAATACTTTCAATATGTCTGTATCATACCTAAGAAACTTCTCATCGCTTCATTGATTCAAAGGATTGCTCGCGCCCTTGTATCACAAGGCTTGTCGCACGAGACAAATGTATATGGTGTCAACCGAAGAATCCTAGCGGTGTATATACAATGTATAACAAACATAAGATGCGCATGGATCGCTGTATGAAGTAAACTATGTTGTTAATACGATGCAGTAGACACCAATCTACGACTACAAGTATGATGGAGAAATAGAAAATAAGTTTGGAATGAAAGGGAATTTGTAGGCAATATTGATACTGGTATCGAAATGTGTTCATTTCTTTAATTTTTATTTTTAAATGGAATTGTTCACATATTTTTCAGATATAATACATTTTAAATAATCATACGGATTAAATGACTTTACCTCTCAAGCAAAACAACGTACGAATATTTTGTACATACAATTATTGTTTAATATTGGCCACACCTGTATATTAAAAGGTGTCGGCCGTATTAAAAAGCCGATCCCTCGACCATCACCTTAGTTATAGTGCAGTATGCCTAGTTAGGCGTATGCATGTCGTCCACGTGTTGACACATAATTATTGGCGTCAAATAACATTCAACATTAATAATTTAACTGACTGTTTATATCTGAGGCCAAAGAAAGAACACGCTTTAATAACAACACAGGAGTTGAACAAATCGATTTCAACCGATTATCGCAGCGGAAGTTGAGTGTTGAGATTAATCGATTGACTGATTATAACCAATTTGCCCAAGACTATAGTTTTCCAGTTTATCGTTATAAGTATGATCTGATAGTCACGTGTTTAATGTTTTGTTACTTCGAACGTTATGAATGTTATGTCTGTATTGCTGTTTCAGAATTATTTTAGAATTGTTATACAGTGGTACTGACGAACGCTTTTGCAACCCTTAGCTGCGTCGTCGTCGGTATTTTTCAGTGTATAATACAGAATTCATACATATGAGACAAGAAATACAGTCTTAATACATTCAGGATATGTTAAGTACTTATGTGATATATATCAATTAAAATAAACGATTTTATCTTCAATATTTAATTAGAAAATAACAAAATTGAGGGGAGTTGTGTGAAAAAAAGAGGCCCATTTTTTTATTTTTTTTATTTAGTTTAACTATAACAAATAGATTGTTCGCTCTGTTTGCCTGACTGGGACATCGGCTCGCCTAGAGAAAACGTGCAGATCATAACCATAAGTAGGAATAGGGGATCATGGCACCTCATTTGAATTTGTCTTATACAAGCTTATGCTATTATACAAGGTCTGGGGCAAATGATTTTTTTTTTGTTCCGAAGAAACATTTTGTTCCCATGGGGTCTAAATCCAAGATGACAACCAATCTACGATTTTGTTAGTTGCTTCATTTAAGCAATTGAACACATATCAATTTTATACAACATTTAAGTTATTTGGTGAATCATAATACATTTAAACAAATCATTGTCCCGGAACTATTGTGATAAATGTTACCACTGTGTCCATTTAGCATTTCGTCACAAACAATTGTCATTATAAGCTGTGACAGTTTTTAATGTCCCCATTGTGAACAAACTGACCAAAAGTTACAATCAACTTATATAGTTCTTTTTACTATATTTCGAGTTTTTATTCAAACACATGACGTCTAGATACCATTTTATTCTAACCTAATCTTTCCTCCAAACATCAGATGCTATGGGCACTCAATAAAATCTTATTGAACGACAATGTTTAACGAGAACTATCAACATACTGTTATAGTGATGCATGTTTGGCTATATATATTCCGTTAGTCAATACTCAATACACATTATCTAGAACTCTGAGTACAGTTAACACAGTTCATGTTTCAATTGTATGTTTACCTAAAAACTGTTTAACCATTTGTTCTATACAGTTTATTCACGAAAGCAACAAATATGTATTAGAAATAAGCACATTCTTACAAAACAGAATCTTTTTTTGGATTCACATCCCAGGGTTTCGCTATGACGTCATCAAACTCAGTGCAAAAATCGCAAAGGGTGCATCCGCGTGACCAAGAATATGATGTACATGAATGTTTAAAGATACTTAACTCCATGATTTTATCTATAAAGCAAACTACTATACTCAGTATGGGTTAAACAAAAGATAAATAAACAGAATATATCACCTTTTATTATTTTTTACTCATTTGTAATTCAAATAAATGCTTTTGAAGTTTAAGGTACAAGAACTTAAAGGTTAAGAGGCTAATATGTATTGAATAACTAATTTTAAATAATTAGTTATTTTTAGGTTACATTATCTGTCTGCTACAGTTTGTCAATTGTCCCACGGGAATTGTGTTTAATTAAAATCTCATTTCTTTGGAAATGTATAACTTAAACAAAAAATAAACATACATGTTCACACAATAACATGGTACCATTTCAGTTCTCGTATGTCGTATTAATAGATATCAGTGCGGGACATTAAAATGGAATTAATTGTGACACGAACAATTAAAAACAAGCATTTTGTATCTTCAAACATCCATGTTACCAGAAAACATCTTGTTTTTAAATTTTGGCTTTTGCTATAAGGAACATTGATATTTGATTGGGTTACTTTATTTTACGAAATACTTCACGAAAGTTCCGTTGATTTTTGAGTATCAATGTTACGTTAAGTTTAAAATAATACACAATATTGTGACCATGAATAGTGATCTCAACTGCAAAGCATGAAATATGTTTGCTAAAAATCGTCTTTGTATATGAAATAAACATTTTCTTGTGAGATCTGAATATCATTGCAATAATTTAGATGTTTTGGAGCAGAAATTTAGCTTAACCTAAAACATATTACATGAATATGTCAAAGAAATGACAAAAAGAAAAAGGTTTGACATTTGGACAGGAAATATCACGTTTTCTTTTAATGAGAAAATTTCAGCAAAGTACGCGATGGATCTTCTTGTTACGGGCAACATACCAGCCGATTAATATAGAGTTTTCAGTAACAGATATTAAACTTGCACAACCATCGCCCACACACACACGCACGAACGCACACTCTCGAACACACATACACACACATACTGGTTTTTATTACATAGAGAGGCCCTTTGTTCCGTACCAACACACCGAGGTCTACCTTTATTTGATGAACTATTTGAATCATAAATGCAGGCAGGCAACAGTTTTGGTAAATTAAACACATTCATCCATTGCATTTTATAATATTTTGCATTTTTACGGTGCCTATACCACGTGACTTTTTAAGATCTGTGCGACCAGATAACAGTTTTGAGGATGTCTTTTTTAAATATTTCACCATTTAAAATGGGATAAAGTGGGGAGTCCGCTCATTCGTGAGAGTTTTCTATAGGTATCATGATTTTTTTAAACAAATAAGTATTTTTGTTCAGTAATGTTCAGTCGTGCGTTTGTAATATGAAGTCCCCACACTGATCAGACATTTTTCTAACCGTTCAAACGCCCGATTGTACTTAACTGAAAAAATACTTTTTTGTTTTAAAAATCATGATACCTTTAGACAACTCTCACGAATGAGCGGGCTCCCCACTTTATTCCATTAACAGTCATATGATGAAATATTTAATAAGAAATCCTTAAAAATGTTAACTCGGTCGCGCTGTATTCTCCCAACACAGATCTTAAAAAGTCACGTGGTATAGGCACCGTGATTTTAAGATATGTGGTACGACATACAACGTGGAGTACATACCTCAGGTTGTCATACACAGAGCACAAATGTATCAAATAAGTCATTTAAAGATACCATCACACAAATTGTTTTTATATGGTATTCTTTACCACACAGCGGTCTACCTTAACCTAGTAATCAAATTAGGCCTAAATTCAATAAATATGTTTGGCGAATCGCAACACAGACTTTTGGAGGTGGTCGACCGGTCGAATTTTTTTTGTTATTTTGCCTAAAAGTTTATAGCCTACAAATGAAATCCATGAAGGCCCACACAACTTGGGTCGCATTGATTGTGTTCGTGGGGCATTGCGCCAAACCAACTATTTGTTAATTTAATCCTTTATTAAATTATAATTTGACAGTATTTTGTCTGTTTGTTAATGCGTATTCAATTGTTTGTACGGATTAACGCATACATATTTGTTTAAAGCTATTATTATATATAAATATAATCCATTAGATACGTCGATTTAAATCAGTGAAATCCTCCAACATATATTCTTCTAAAGCAAAATCATATTGTTAGACATCACTCAAAATCAAATCAGGTAGACCAATCCAATAACATAAATTATGTTATGCTGTTCATATGGTAGGTGGCCTCATTGTCAATAATGTAGGTAGACTATATTATTACTTTATTAATGAAATATTCTCAAACATTTTCATGACAACAAACATTTTCAAAGTTTATTAACACCAAGAACAAATGTAAAGTTCAAACAATTTATTCTGGAAAATTATAGATGTTTATTATAGAAAATCAAAGACTAAATTTCTTCCAACGCATATTGTATAGAATAGTGAATAAAGCAACATGAAAACATTTAAGCAAGAAATCTTCATACATGTCAAAATGCCTTAAACATCAAGAAAACATAATAACAATAGTACAAGTATGATCTATTTATACAGACAATTGTCAAACGTTTTTAAGGGATTTAGCAACTCATAAACATCATCTACGCCAACCAGCCAGCCATCATCATCAACACCACCACCATTACCAACACCAACATCACCAACACAACCATCACCAACACCACTATCACCAACACCACCATCACCACAATCACCAGCACCATTTCCACAACCACCACCAGCATCACCACCATCATCAACATCACTTTAACTAATACCATCATCATCACCACCACCATTATCAACACCACAACTATCAACATCACCGTCACAAAAACACCACCATCACCACCACCATTATCGCCACCACAATCACCACCACTACCATCACCACCAATATCACCACCACAACCATCACCACTATCATCACCTTCACCACCATTATTATCACCATAACCACCATCACCTTTTCCACAACCACAGCAACCATCGCCACAAGGACCATCACCACAAACATCACCATTATCGCCACCATTACTTTAACAAATATCACCGCCATCACCACCAATATCACCACCATCACCATTATCGCAACAATCACCACCACCAAAATAACCACCACCAACACCACCATTACCAACACCACCATCACCAACATCACAATCTCCACATCCATCACTATCACCACAACCAACATCACCACCATCAACACCAACACCACCAACATAATCACCATCATCATCACCACCAACATCACCACTATCACCAACACTACCATTCCAAACACCACCATCACCACCACAACCATCACATTCACCACCGCCATCATCACCACAACCAGCATCACCATTTCCACAACCATCACCAGCATCACCACCACAATCAAAATCACTTTAACTAATACCACCACCATCAGCATCACCACCACCATAACCAAGCAACCACCATCACCACCACCACCACTATCACCAACACCTTACCACCACCATCACCACCACTACTATTATCAACACAACCATCACCATACCACCACCATCACCACCACTACCATCATCACCACCAACATCACTACCACCATCACCACCATCATCATCACCAACAAAACCACGACCACCATCACCACCACCACCATCATTACCACCACCATCATCATCACCACCATAACCATCACCACCATCAGAAACACCATCATCACCGTAATCACCACAACCATCACCACCAACAACACCATCAGAAACACCAAAATCACCACAACCATCAATTACACCATCACAATCACCACTATCACCACAATCACCACTATCACCACCATAACCACAATCACTACAACCATCACTACTATCACCACCATCATCATCACCACCACCATCATCGCCATCACAACCATCACCATTAGCATCATCATCACCACTATCACCAACACCATCACCACCACCATCATCACCATAGCCATTACCACCACCATTATCACCACCATCATCATCATTACCACAATCAACATCACCACACCATCATCACCACAACCATTACCACCATCACCACAACCATCAACAACACCATCTACACCGCCACCACGTTCATCATCACCATCTTACAAAGCATCATTATTTTCGTGTTAATGTTACAAACAAAATCTTAAAAATATGAATTAAACAAATACAAATTAGTCATGTGTGTTTGTATTTGACGGGGTTTCTTACACATACATATATATATAACAAAAAAACATCATTCACTCGCTCCAATTTTTTTTATGACAGCGATGATCAACCTCGATGGAACGGATTGAAAAAAACTTCATGGCATCCGTAAACGGTGCGCCATCCTTTTCCAGCAGTGGTACCGGATCGTGTTAGGGTCGCTTCTGACACGAACTGGAAACTGACCTAAAAATGAATGAAACGCTACTTTATTGGAAATCAACACTTAAGAATTATTTTATCAATCGAAAATATTTAGGAGCGGGATGGGTAGCTCATCGCGCTTTCGTTCTCCTTTTCCATATCAACACCCTGCCAAATACGCTACTTGAAAAGCCGATCAATATATTAACAACGCTTATTCCGGTAAAAGCTTTAAAGGGAGACTGTATGATTTTGATATGTGTTAAATTGTAATTTACTGATAAAAAATATGTTACAATAATACAAAATAGGCAAGAAAAATTATACATTGGAGACGAATTTCATAAAATGCAGCAAAGACAAGTAAGCGCTGGTTAAAGCCGATGCCGACACTTTTACTCGTATTTGCTATGAAACAAAATTGTGTCTTTGTGTCGTATGAACGAATCTTCACTAAAACTAAATTTAGATTCACATTGTACATGCATGATATATATGCTGGCGAATTCGGCTGGAAGCCTTTTTCGATTTAAGAATTAAATATCTGGCTTATTTCGCATTTTTCGACACAGGTTCTTCTTAACTTTTATTTTAATTTATATTGAAAGATATGTATAACAAGTTTTTTACACATTTTATATAAATTCATAAATATTTGACACAATCGTTCAGTCTCCCTTTAACTAGAAACGCGTGCATTTTCCGCGCAAAACTACTATCGTCTTCTCTCTGCTTAATATAATACATGAACAATGCTAACACTACATTTCGCAATCCACTTAAAGTGTAAGGATAAACGAAGTTAAACTATTGAGACAATAAATGTTTTCCCATAAATATAAAACGAGACCTATGATTTTAACCATTACTTTAGAGAAATACCGTGTTTAATTATTTACATGTTTCTGGCGATGACAAGATTACGCCAATGCAAGTGTTCAGCTTAAAGAAAACAAACATGAGTTACAAATATGGAGAAAACCGATAAATAAAATAAACACGTATTAGCATATATAGGTAAATTAGTTAAAGTCCATTTGCAAGAAAAGGTCAGAGTTTACGGTATACAGCTGAACTTAAAGAAATAAGATGATGTTAGACCTTAGTTACTGCCTTTGGTAAACAGTATTGCTGTTGGAAAACAGAACGAAAACGCTATCGATAAGACTTGATTTGTAGAGCTAAGGCGTTTTAACACTGTTGAAGCTGACTCTGACTCGCTGTCGCCCTAGCACAATCGACCCACTTCATTGTGTGTACGCTTGCGCAGTAAACTGAGGAGCCTTGCCAGAGTTTGAGCGTCAACAATTTTAAAATGTCCTAGCTCTATAAATCAAGTCGAATGGACAGTGTTGTCTTTCTGCATACCACCAGCAGTAAAGCTTACAAAAGGAAGTCAACGAACATCGCACATCACTATAATCTCCTTAAAGAGAGACTACGATTTTGTCAAATATTAATGATTTTTTATAAAATGTGTTAAAACTTATTATACATATATTTCAATATAAATTAAAATAAAAGTTAAGAAGAAAATGTGTCGAAAAATGCGAAATAAGCCAGATATTTAAATCTGAAAGCGAAAAATGCTTCCAGCCGAATTCGCCAGCATATATATCATGCATGTACAATGTGAATCTAAATTTAGTTTTAGTGCAGATTCGTTCATACGACACAAAGACACAATTTTGTTTCCTAGCAAATACAAGTAAAAGTGTCGGCATCGGCTTTAACCAGCGCTAACTTGTCTTTGCTGCATTTTATGAAATTCGTCTTCAATGTATAATTTTTCTTGCCTATTTTGTGTTATTGTAACATATTTTTATCAGTATATTACAATTTAACGCATATGAAAATCGTACAGTCTCCCTTTAATCATACTTGTCTAACGTCATCTTTGACCTTTAAAGCGGGACTGTACGATTTTTACATGTGTTAAATTTTAATATATTGATTAAATTATGTTACGATGACTCAATATAGGCAATAAAAATTATACTTTGAAGACGAATTTCATAAAATGCAGCAAAGACAAGTTAGCGCTGGTTAAAGCCGATGCCGACACTTTTACTCGTATTTGTAAGGAAACAAAATTGTGTCTTTGTGTCGTATGAACGAATCTGCACTAAAACTAAATTTAGATTCACATTGTACATGCATGATATACATTCTGGCTTATTTGACTTCCAGTCATTTAAGATTTCAGATTAAAATATCTGGCTTATTTCGCATTTTTCGACACATGTTCTTCTTAACTTTTATTTTAATTTATATTGAAATATATGTATACTAATTTTTAACACATTTTTAAAAAAATGATAAATATTGGACAAAATCGTACAGTCCCGCTTTAAAAATGATATCACTTATCTTTGTATTTACAGCAATGGCAGGGATGACGATCCATACTTTAGTCTGGTAAATGTGACCTTCAGCGGTTGACCAATGTGTATCGGAGCCCATTTAGAGTTCCTGTCTTTATCCCAATGCTCGGACAGCTATTGAAAATATAAAAAGAGATGCCACCCACGACGTATATTGGCTAAAGACAAAGAATCTTTCGCCAATATTGTTTTGTCCTAATCAATTGATTACAGTTTTAAAGTGTTATAAACGACACAGTGATATAATTTTCCAAATTAGTTGCAGCTCGAAAACCTTCCATTTACGATAATTGTCAGTGTTGAAAGTTCAAAACGATCCATTAAAGCACGCATACACATTTGGACGCACAAATCCATAGTTTGATTGTCATCACTTTCATGGGAAATACAACAAAAAAACAGATAAATTTGTGTTTATGTCCTGCTTATATTCGTTAGCAAAATCATGTTTTTTTGTAATATTTCGAGCGGCATTTTAGTAACCTAATTTTGTTTTGAATTTATTAGTTTTGAATCGTAAGTATGTTCAATCTATTAAAACAAACTAACCGCACTTACAAGACCTACCGGTATCTCAATAGCAAAGCACACACCAATAAGGCATACGTAATAAAATTTAATATTTACCTTATCGTGTAAACTACTCATCCATCCAAGTCAATATCCCGACAACCAATGGTCAATAAAATCTAGTTTCACACCTTACCATACAAGTAGTTGTACATAAATGGGTCACTATCCATTGTAAATACAGCAATTTTGAGCTTTATTTACAGAACTGAATCGTTGTATCAAACTGCGAATGTACGATTAAAAAAGATTACTTTACACATTTTTTTATTTTAAAAGTCTTTTATATATATACCATACTTTTCATCACAATTGTTGAATAAGCATTTATTTAAACCGCCATTACATATCGTTTATATGTTGTTTAGCTATGTACTGATGTATTTGCCAATAAAACTTGACTTGACTGTCTCTATTAACTGCAGTCCTATTACCTGACCATATACTTAAAAGCTTATGCCATGTATGCTTGTTATATCACAAATCGCGTGGTTATATTTGGGTGGCGCTAGTCGGAGTTTAATTAATCCTTCAAAAATAAACGGCGACGGAGTGATATATATTTTTTCAAGTTCACGTAGTTTTGGCGTGCATTGTCCGATCGTCGAAAGTATTTTTTTTATCGGACGTAGGTTTTATTCTGTAAGAACATCGTCCGATTTCGAATTAGGTCTTGTTAGCATCAAGTGCCAAGAGGGGCACTGGACAATGTCCAAGTATCGTCTAGGTATCCGGGCAAAGCTTGTACATACATCGGACGGCCACAATTAAAAAAATACGGACGGCGGCATACACTCGATTCATCGTTCAGTGAATTTGCTTTGCAATAATGTTCAATCATGCTTTTGCAATTATGTTCAATCATGCATGCGCGACGACCCTCGAAGTACAAATCACATCAAAAGAGCGCCATCCAGACATTGTTGAGTTGCCGGCCGGTCTAAATATACTTATTTCCGATGTTAGTCAGCACACACCATTTGATGCCCAATATACGTCGATTGAGCAAAATATAAATATTGCATAGTTCCTGTCCGAAAGCAGCGCCGATGCTTCTAAACTAGCTGTATTCAAGAAGAACATATGACAAAATATAGCTAAACTGAGTATATGACCGATAATGCAAAACACGGGTTCGATCCCCACTGTGGGAGCGTTCTTTAGATCTGCCTAATATACATCAAGTACAGGTTCTAGTCACAGGAAACGGACTTGAGAGCGTTTTAAATAAGTAGAACGTACTTTAAATGCAATCGAGCTACAATAAATAGATTTAAACTAAGCACAAAACAACGAAACGTTCACAATATTAAGCTTTTTATTTCAATACATTAATGAACAACACATCACTGAAATTGGGAAATATAAGTAAAAAGGATTCAACTATTTTCACTCATAATACAAAACATGCCACCATAAGAGTTAAGTGCATGTTCCGTTAGTAGTTTAATATACATTACATTCTGTGAAATCAATAAAATCGGATTCGAGCGTTAACAAAGTACATGTACATACAAACTTGACATTGGCCTACCGGCCGTGATCCGTTTTGTGACAATCCACTTATTAGACCCCACAGTTTCGACGCACGCGAGAACGAAAGACAAAAGCATGCATTTTATAAAACTTTTTGAAGTACGCCCGGGCGCCGTGGGCCTGACACACTCTCATCTCACATTTGACGCACTTTTTAAATCTACATAACAACCGAAGAGGATCTGCAAATGATTCGTTTGATATACGTGCATCGTACGTCAGACGCATGGCGATAATGAATTTTGTGCTTTACAGTAACATCTAATACCAGGCAAACAAACACAAAAGATTTGTGTATCACGCCTTTCTGCAGGGTTATTAAAGGTATTAAAGCGAAATTGCCGTACGCGATACATACGATGATGCAATACATCTACTCTGATAGACATTGATCAAGCGAATTAAAAGCTACCCTCCTACGTTCAGGACACTACAGATTACCTTAAAAAAGTAACATCGAACACAATTCCAAACGACACTTTACTAGTTTCCATGGATGTTGTATCACTTTACACTAACACCCCACATGAAGATGGAATCGAAGCGTGTAGAGCTGCATGGGAAACAAGAGGCACAACATATCCACCAACTGACACTTTAGTGAACTTATAAACATTAATTTTGAAATGTAACAACTTTGAATTCAATGGAAAACATTACCTTCAAATCCAATGGGCCACGGCAATCTTGAAGGACAACTCATCAAGTCAGTGGATTTGAAACCGCATATGTGGTTACGTTTCATCGACGACATTGACATGCAGTGGTGCCATGGTCAGGACACACTTAATGATTTCCTCAAAAATGCTAACACTTTCCACAAACCTATTAAATTCACTAGTGAAGTATCCAACGAACAACACGTATTTCTTGATACTATCTCACATATTGAGGGGGAAAACCTTGTGACAGACCTTTATTCCAAACCAACAGATAGTCATCAATACCTTCTTCCATCCAGCTGCCACCCACGCCACTGCTGCAGAAACAGTCCATTCAGTTTGGCAGTCCGTATTAGACGAATATGCACCCAGAAAAGTGACTTTGAGTTGAGATCACAAGAGCTAGCTCAACACCTTCACAGACGTGGATACAACGACGATATTGTTTCCGTGGCTATAGCTAAAGCGAGTGCACTGGAGAGGGATGAATTGCTAACATACAAAACAAAGCTCACTAATTCAAGAATTCCTTTTGTGGTCACTTACCATCCGGAGTTGCCCAACATTCATGTTATCATTGATAACCACTGGTCCAAAATAATGACATCGACAAAGCTACAAAAAGTATTCCCTGAAAAACCCAATATAGCCCACCGAAAGCCAAAAAGTCTCAGGGACATACTGGTGCGGGCCAACATTACACCCGAACCAGTGAAAAATGCCCCAGGTGAGTCAGAACCATGTAATACTGCTCGTTGCCAAACATGCAAGATCATGCCACCAACACAGACATTTAAGAGCATGACAGGCCCCATCACGTCCATTAAGGGTACCCATAACTGCAAAACAGCAAATGCAGTGTACCTCATGACGTGTAATGTCTGCAACAAACAATATGTTGGCGAGACAAAAATGTCGTTGAACAAACGCATAAACTTGCAAAGGTCAGATTGGAAAACACGAAAATTCAATAGGTCCCCCGTTGCAGCACATTTTAGCGAACCTAACCACACGTTTGATAACATTGTCCTGTGCTGTATAGAAGCAAATGAAAACTGGTCAGACGAAACACGAAAACATCGAGAAACATACTGGATAAGGCGACTCAACACTCTTCAGCCACATGGAATAAATAAAAACGACACATAAATATAACACAAGACTGAATGCCAACATGTCTCTGCTATTTATACTAATTGAACGTCATATCGATAAAATAAACATTTTTACAATCTAATCGATATTAAAACACCCCGGTCGCCAGTCTATAGCACATAGTTTAAACCAGCGGAAATTGGTTCCCCGTGGCTGGTTTTAACAAGACAATGGTTCGATTGTGTATTCGCACTAATGAATATTGAACTCATATCTGTTTACACCCCTGAAGAAGACGTAAAGTCGAAAGCACTAGGGCATAAGATAATTACCGTTTTTTTTTTTTTTTTTTTATACATTT
>VMBQ01006009.1:36855-60028 GCA_007657795.1 Dreissena rostriformis | reverse complement strand
TTGCAACTCAAAATAGAAAGTTTGTTAGTCTGTTTTACCAAAATAAACTTAAGCTTACTAAATCCATATTGTGATAAATTGTGCATTAATGTTGTTTCAAATGCTTATCGCAATTTTAACATGTACTACCAAAATTCTTTGTCAGATAATAACAATACATGATATGTAGTCACAATATTTGATATGTTGCATATATTTAAAATCATTTTTTTACTGATGAAATAAGTGGTTAAGCCAGTTGTCGTTAAAAACGGTTGAGAAATCTTTGCTCTTTTCCTGGTGTTTTCATTAGCAATAGCTTACCTGTATAATTTTATCGAGGAACCAAGGTACAGGCTGAAGCTTGCGTTTGCTGATGTTGTCCTTGAGGGCTTCCATGAACACACCATAGTCGGGCTTAGGGCACTCAACCCCCGGGAACAGATCTGAGATGATACCCTCGAACAATGGCACATCCTGCAAAATACATTCAGAAGCATGAGCAGTGCCGCATATAGTACCAGGGAGACCCATACTTTATAGTACCAGGGAGACCCATACTTTATAGTACCAGGGAGACCCATACTTTATAGTACCAGGGAGACCCATACTTTATAGTATCAGGGAGACCCGTACTTTATAGTACCAGGGAGACCCATACTTTATAGTACCAGGGAGACCCATACTTTATGAAATATGGTAAAAAGGCCAGGAATTATGGCAGGTTGAGCTCTATTAAGGTTATATGTTTAATGGGCCAGGAATTTTGGCAGGTTGAGCACTATTAAGGAAATATGTTTAATGGGCCAGGAATTTTGGCAGGTTGAGCTCTATAAAGGAAATATGGTAATTGGCAGGAACTTCAGAATGTTGAGTTCTACAACGAAAATATGGTACCTGAGCCAGGAATTTCTTAAGGTTGAAGTCTTTAAATGAAATATGGTACTACTTTCAAGAGTTTTGGCAGACTGACGTCCATAATAGCTTTGAAGAAGGGAAATACTTTACCTGGGCGAGGAATTTTGGAAGGTTGACATCCATGATGGCCTTGAGCAGTAGCACGGCCTCGTCTTCCACCGGGTATTTCAGCTTCAGGTTTCCAGCGGCAGTGAGCACCGACTTGACGGCGCGCATCCCGTAGTCGTAGTGATGCTGCGAGGACAGCTGCTCGGAGCAAAGCCGGTATGTTGCCACAATCTTGCCTGCCAAACTGCAAGGGAAGGGGAAAAATATGAGTTACAATGAGTTATTTCATTTCCATACACATTTTTTTTACCAAACCTCTTAAATGTTAACAAATCACTCACACTATAGATATACGCAATACCATATGAAAATTTACCATTAATGCCTAGTTGAGGGAAAACTGAGCTTAACACATGTGCGTAAAGTGTTGTCCCAGATTAGCCTGTGCAGTCTGCACAGGCTAATCAGGGACAACAATTTTCGCCTAGACTGGATTTGCGTTAAGAAGAGACTTCTTTGAAACAAAATTTTCATAAAATCGGAAAGTGTTGTCCCTGATTAGCCTGTGCACCGCGCACAGGCTAATCTGTGATGACACTTTATGCACATGCATTAAGCCCGGTTTTCCAAGAACAAGACTAATATGGTTACTTTTATATGGTATAGTGTGAGTGATTTGTTAACATTTAAGAGGCATGATAAAGAAAATTGTGTATGAAAATCAAATAATTGTAGACTTCCTTGTACCTCTACATCATGATGGGCTATGTTCAATGTTTTGAAGCCATTCAACAACTACCAGTAAGTTATTTTTATACCATTTTTCATTTGTGATCTTAATACTTCTGTTTATTTTTGTTATTGCTGGTTTTTGCTTCATTTGTTTATTACAATAATTAATTTAGGTAGACAAGAAAGTCACACTTTTGTCACATTAATTTTACAGCAGCACATATTTTACAATGTGTACAATGTATAAATGATACAACAAAATGTGAAAACAATATCTACAACACATTTTCCTTCTTAACATGTGTTTTCAGATAGAGCTCCTCAATATGGGAGGAGATATCAATATGTACCGGAGAGTTAAAAAAAAATGCGGGCTTTTATGATTATTTATGATTACGAAATGAATTTTCGCTATGTAGCAACCAGGATAGCGTTGTATCAATGTATAAAGCGCATCAATTTTTTGATGCTATACATGATCAAATACGGTACTATATGTGTCATGTTCTGAGAAAACAGGTCATAATGCATGTGCGTTAAGTGTCGTCCCAGATAAGCCTGTGCAGTCTGCACAGGCTTATCAGGGATGACACTTTCTGCCTAAACTGGATTTTCGCTAAAAAGAGACATCATTTAAACAAAAAATTCCATAAAAGTGGAAATTGTCGTCCCTGATTAGCCTGTGCGGACTGCACAGGCTGATCTGGGATGACAATTTAACAACAAGCATTATGCACAGTTTTCTCAGAACACAACACATATATCATGAACAAATTTGGTGTTCAGGAAAGGATGGGGTAGCAGTAGACAGGATTTATGATTACCGGTATTAATTAAATTCCTCTTAAAGAGGATCTTTGACAAAACAACATCTTAAGCTTTATCAGAAAAAGTACACCACACAAACATTCCAATGTTCGGAAGCCAGTACAGAAGTCCATGTGTCAACTATTACCAGTACAGAAGTCCATGTGACAAATATTACCAGTACAGAAGTCCATGTGTCAACTATTACCAGTAGAGAAGTCCATGTGTCAACTCTTACCAGTAGAGAAGTCCATGTGGCAACTATTACCAGTACAGAAGTCCATGTGAAAAATATTACCAGTACAGAAGTCCATGTGACAAATATTACCAGTACAGAAGTCCATGTGTCAGGTATTACCAGTACAGAAGTCCATGTGTCAACTTTTACCAGTAGAGAAGTCCATGTGTCAACTCTTACCAGTAGAGAAGTCCATGTGACAACTATTACCAGTAGAGAAGTCCATGTGTCAACTATTACCAGTAGAGAAGTCCATGTGACAACTCTTACCAGTAGAGAAGTCCATGTGACAACTCTTACCAGTAGAGAAGTCCATGTGACAACTATTACCAGTACAGAAGTCCATGTGTCAACTATTACCAGTAGAGAAGTCCATGTGACAACTCATTCCAGTAGAGAAGTCCATGTGACAACTCTTACCAGTAGAGAAGTCCATGTGACAACTATTACCAGTAGAGAAGTCCATGTGACAACTATTACCACTAGAGAAGTCCATGTGACAACTATTACCAGTAGAGAAGTCCATGTGACAAATATTACCAGTAGAGAAGTCCATGTGACAACTATTACCAATAAATTACACAATATCCTTGTATCAGATGTTATTTGGGTAGCAAATCGGTAAAAAATTACAAACAAATTAAAGAGTACTCCTGTATCAGGAAGGTATTTAGGTAGTCAATGCAAAACAATTTCCAACAAATGTTACTGTACCCCTTTATCTGGATTGTATTTGGGTAGCCAACGTGAAAACAATTAGCAACAAATATGACAGTACCCATTTATCTGGATTGTATATGGGTAATCAACAATATCGGACATAGTTCACAATATGTCTGAATCAGGGTAGTATACGGTTAGTCACTGGGTCAACAATATCTGTGACAAATCTAACAATATGAACCTTGCTCTGGGAAAACAGGGCTAAATGCTTGTGCAGAAAATGTAGTCCCAGATTAGCCTGTGCAGTTGGCACAGGCTAATCAGGGATGACACTTTCCGCTTTAATGGTATTTTCGCTTAAAGGAAGTCTCTTCTTTACGAAAATCCAGATTAAGCGTAAAAAGTCGTCCCTGATTAGCCGGTGCAGGCTGCAAAGGCTAATCTGGGATGACACTTTACAAACATGCAATAAGCTCCGCTTTGCTACAGCGCGGCTCATATCTCTGGATTTTGTCCTGGCAGACCTCTGACTGCCCAGTTCCTGACCATCAAGGCTGATTGCTCCCCCTTTGATATCCTTGGGAGTGTAATAACTGGAGAGGGCGCAAAAACAGGACCAAATTGAGTAATTCATGTAATATACCTATAAGCCGTGAATGAATGAATAAGCACTCACAAATATGTTGACAATACAGCATAAAAGAAGATAATAATGATTTTGACTTTTCAATCACAACAATTTATTATAAATATGTAAACATTTATATCCACTAGCATTTTATAAATGGATTTAATATTGAGCTGCCTGCAACTCAAGTTTACTGCTAGATTGGACATTAAATTAACATAGTGAACCTGTATTTCAAAATCTTAAAATAAAGTATCCTACTTAAACACTTTGTTTTTTCCAAAATGAAAAGCATTTGTCCATACCAATATTGTATAGTATTGTAATAANCCAGGGGCATAATTTGAACAAATTTGAAAGAGGATCACCCCAGGAACATTTGTGAGAAGTTCTATCAGAATTGGACTTGTAGTTTAGGAGAAGAAGATGTTTAAAGAAAAAGTTAACGCACACACGCCCAGACGCACGCACAACGGACACAGGACCATGACATAAGCCCCGCTGGCCTCTGGCCAGTGGAGCTAATGATGTGTTATTTCTGCATATAATTTTATTATAATACAATAAATTATTGTGGTATGATCTTTTACAATGTCTATATATATATCCATAGTAAACATAATGTGTTTGTATGTCTCTCTGAAAATATTAACTCATATTTATGCTACTACCACATAATCTTTTGTACGTTATGGAGTAGGATGGCCTCGACTTTCACTTACCTATGGGCGAGGTGAATAAAGTCTCTTTTCTAAAAAACAAAACAAAAAAACCCATACGGGCCCTCTATGTACCTTGAGATTGTCTGGCAGCTCCTGGCGGCCGGCGTACCCGGGGTTCATGGTGATGAAGATGGTGCATGTGGGGTTGAGTGCAAGCTCCGTGCCCTCAAACACGAACCTCTTGAGGTGCGCCGCCACAGCGCGCTGGATGCTGGCAATCTGCTGAGCGACGACAGACAATACCTCCAGCTCGATTCTGCAAAAGAAGCCATATGATTTTATTTTTTTAATTCCATGAATATGGAACTCTGGCTGAAACATTGCTATCAGAAGTGTGTATATTATCTCAATAAAATCTGCATTGGCTTTTTTATTATTATTCATACTTGAAAGATAGTTTTGTTGTTACTAATCTATTTACAACAGCATTGCAAAAAAGTTTTATCGCAATGTTTTTATAACATGTCAACACAAACCTAATTTGCAAGAAATCATCTCAAAGCCAATAACAAGAGATCATTCCCCACCCACAAACTATTAACTATTTATCACCGATAAATTTGAAATTATCCCCCACCCACAAACTATACATCAACTACCACCCACAAACTTAACATCAACTACCACCCACAAACTTAACATTAACTACCACCCACAAACTAGCAACTATTTCACACCCAAAAACTAGAAAGCCACTACCACCAACGAACCAAAAATCATCCCCCACCCACAAACTAGCAATCATTTCCCACAAACAAACTAGAAATAATACCCCACCCAAAAATGAGCAATAATACACCACCCACAAACTAGAAATAATACCCCACCTACGAACTAAAAATCATTAACCACCCACAAACTTGAAATCATTCCACACCCACAAACAAGCAATCATTTCCCATATACAAACTAGAAATAATACCCCACCCAAAAATGAGCAATAATACCACTACCACAAACAAGCAATCATGTCCCACTCACTAACTAGAAATAATACCTTACCCACAAACTAAAAACAATACCCCACCCACAAACAAAAGATAATACCCCACCCTAAAACTAGATATAATATCACATCCACAAGCTATAAATAATACACCACCCACTAACTAGAAATAATACTCCACCCACAAACTAGAAAAAATACCCCACCAACAAGGTAGCAATAGTTCCCCACCCACAAACAATAAATCAACTAACTACCATCAATAAACTAGAACTCATTCACCACACACAAGCTGGAAATTATTCTCCACCAACAAACTAGCAATCATACCCCACCCACCTGTTAAACTCGTCAAAGCACGCCCAGGAACCAGCCTGCGCCAAACCCTTGAAGAACTTGCCCATAGCCTTGTAATCGAGACCGTCTGAACAGTTGAACACCACACACTGCTTAGCCACTGCCTTGGCAAGATCCTTACACGTCTCGGTTTTACCTGTACCAGCCGGACCCTCGGGCGCACCACCCAGAGTCAGTTTCAAGGCGCCCATAAGGGTCCTGAAGGAAAATCATTGCAAATTATCTTGTAATACGCATCTATAAGAGTCTATAAATGATTAAACAATTTAAGTTGCATCAAAGTTCATTAAGAATTATTTATTTTGTCACTAGGAACATTTGTACCAATCATTCTTGAGTTTTAGTGTATTGTTCAGTCTTAAATGGGTTTGATAAATAGCACTATGGACTCAATACAAGTTGTGCCAATCATTTAAGCAAAGAAAAACAAGCAGGCCCCACAACTACTTATGTTTTTTAAAACTGACCAATCAGAATGCTTTTTACATTTGAACTACGATTTTTATTGATTGAATATAAAAGCTTAGAAATAAGGATAAATCTTAAGCATTTCCATAGTCTTAGGGCAGTTTTTTACCATGAAAGCGGAGAGTGTTGTCCCTGATTAGCCTGTGCGGACTGCACAGGCTTATCTGGGACAACACTTAACACATGCACACAACCCCCTTTTCACAGAGCAACGCACATTTTAAAGTCCAACCCACCTGTAACATCTGTCAGTGAGAGGTGTGATCACGAGACGTGGCGTGTTACCCAGATACTCGTAACCGTAGTTGATGTCTGTGGTGATCATGCTCACAATCACATCATCGCGCCAGTAGTAGCGCAACTGGGCCAGCCAATCAAATTCAAGGGGGCTGAGAACCTTCTTCTTCACGAGTTCTGCCACTGTGTCGCGAGCTGAAATATTCATAATTGTAAGCTGAGAGTTATTATAAATCTACAACACAGGTGGCATAATTGTGTATTGCTTTTTTCGTTTGTTTAACAAATGTTTTGTCTAAAATATTTCATCCAGTTATTTACTATCATTTTACAGCTGAAATGGCAAAATCATCATTTTCTTTCATTGAAAGAAAAATTAATCCATTTATTAATCTGCCTTTCAGTTTGTTTAAGGTGGTTTATTCAGGAATTCAAAATATTTTTATTTTATATTGCAACTGTGTATTAGTATAAGTAATAAATTATAAATGCATAATTCATAAGCTCAAATCTCATAAATAAGCACATATAGGGCAGAAGCAACTAAATTGATATTTCCTCTATTCAAATTATTATTAAAAGATATCGACAAATGTACTTAAAATCTTTTTTTTTATTAAACATGGCTTAACTTAAGAATTGATTGACAATTAGCAACTTGTTAATTTGCAATCACATAAATAGCCTAGTAAAAACACTATTCTTTCTAATCAAATAATTAGTCACTTTAGGGATTTAACCCTTTGCTGCTCAGAAGCAAAGTAAAAATGGCTATATGCAAGCAGCATAAAACCAGAACAGCCTGCTAGAAACTTGCAGTCTGTTCAGGTTTTATGCTGTTAGCTCCTCATCAGTATCTTAGGGTTGGCAATGGAAGCCTTTTAACTTGAATCTTTTAAGAAAGGTCTTAAATTAATTAGATTTTCAAAGGGACTAAAAACCAGTCGAAATGCATATCTGAGTGGTAAAGGGTTCCAAACACAATATGTGTCAAGCAGTTGGCACAGGCTTATCAGGAACGACACTTTCTGCTTTAATGGAATTTTTTGTTTAAAGAAAGTCTCTTCTTAGCAAAAATCCAGTGTAGGCAGAATATGTATGGGATGACAATTTACACATATACATTAACTCTTACAGTGCTGGAACCGGATTTAAAAGGTCTTTGCAAACAGTTTGGATCCAGATGAGACACCACAGAACGTGGCGTCTCATCAGGATCCAAACTGTTTGCTATTCTGATAGTATTCTTTGAAAAAAATCATATAAAATGCTAATTTTAGAAATTCAGCAGAAGACATTTTAGCAGACTACAAATATCCCAGCATGCAAAGGGTTAAGCCACATTTTCCAAGAGCGAGGCTAAATTAGAAAAACAAACACGTAGCAAAGATGGTTTCTTTGCACCCACCATGTACGTCCAGTACGGTCAGAGCTCCCATTGTCACGCGGGTACCACCATCTAGCTTGCCTCTTACCAGCTCAACAAGCTGGTCAATCTGGCTATTCAGTTTCTTCAAGTAGCCCTACAAGCAACCAGGGCTCGAATTCACAAACGTTTTAAGTCTTAATTATAGAATCAGACTATAGAAAAGAATCAATATATAGTTTTATCCATAACACGTTACATAAAACAATCAGAGCATTTAAAATAAGCCTTAGGCTTTTGATGCAATTGAGCTTAAATAAATAGCTTTAAACTAAACGTGGTTGCCATGGTTACCTCGATGCCAGTCATTCCCTGCTCCATGGCCTCCACGACCTCGCTGGTCCAGAACATGGAGCTCACGCACAGCACCACCTGGCCGGGCCACTGCAGCACCCACTGGTTGCGCGGCGTCTTCGGGTACACGTCCTTCGAATTGATGATCACGGTGCGCAAGCTGCTTATCATCACGTCTTCAACTTGCAGCAGCCATTTTTCAACCATGCCCTGTGAGAATATGAATATATGAGCCTTGATCTGGGAAATAAACGGGGCTTAATACAGGTGCCTGAAGTGTTTTACTAAATTAGCCTGTGAAGTCTGCACAGGCTAATCAGGGACGACACTTTCGGCTTTTATGGTATTTTTTGTTTAAAGAAAATTTCTTCTTACAAAAATCCAGTGTAAGCAGAAAATGTCGTCCCTGATTACCCTGTGCAGACTGTACAGGCTAATCTAGGACGACACTTAACATCCATGCATTGAGCCCTGTTGTACCGGCTAATCTAGGACGACACTTAACATGCATGCATTGAGCCCTGTTGTACAGGCTAATCTAGGCCGACACTTAACATGCATGCATTGAGCCCTGTTGTACAGGCTAATNAAAACTGGGCATAATGCTTGTGCGTAAATTGTCATCCCAGATTAGCCTGTGCAGTCCCCACAGGCTAATCAGGGGCAACAATTTAAGCTTTTATGGATTTTTTTGTTAAAATGATGTCTCTGCTTAGCAAAAATCCAGTTTAGGCGGAAAGTGTCTTCCCTGATTAGCCAGTGCGGACTGCACAGGCTAATCTGGGATGACACTTTATGCACAAGCATTATGCCCAGTTTTCTCAGAACGCGACACATTTTACAAAGATACTACTAAAAGGATTGGTAAATTCTTCAAATAATAGAAAACAAACAGCTAGCAAAGAGGGTTTCTTAAATTCTTTTATGGTCCATAAGATTTTATGTATAACCACTACCACTATTTTTAGCAGAAATTTAATTTTGGCTATATAGGTTGTAATCAGCGATTTTGTTTCGTACTTTGTTGTTCAAATCTTGTCACCAAAATAATTTTATATTAACCTTTGATATAATGTTTTTTTTTTAAATTATTTTTTACCTATGTATGATATCAAAGTCGTGTTTTGGGAATCCTGGACTTAATGCATGTGCATAAAGTGTCATCAAAGATAGGCCAGTGAAGTCCGCACAGGCTAACATGGGACAACACTTTCCGCCTACTAGTAGCCTGAATTTTGATTTAGAAGACACTTGCTTTCAACGAAGAATTCCATAAAAAAACTGACAGAGTCCTTCCTGATTAGCCTGTAATGCACAGGCTAACCTGGGACGACACTTAACGAACATGCATTAAGCCAAATTTTCCCAGAACAAAGTTCAAATAGTCCACACACAAGCTAACAAAGGGGATTATTGCATAAAAAAAAAACAAAAAAAAAAACCTTAGCCTTTGCAGGGAAGATCTTCTGGTTGAATGGCACAGTTTCCTTCTCAGCTGAGACCATTCCGAGAATCTCCTGTTGGTCCGAGAACTCGAGTTTACTGATGCCCTCAAAACACTTCTTCAAGTGCGGCTGCACTCTCATCGGGTCCTTCGTCTCTGACAGAATCTCTAGTAGCTCGTCGTTAGACAGGAAGAAGAATCTGAAGTAGAACAAAATTAATCTTTAACCCTTTACTCCTCATATAAGCATTTTGACCTGTGTGTAGTCCATTAGAAAATAAAATTAAATTAAAGACTTTTCTTAAAAATTCAAGTTTTAAAAGCTTCATTTCCAACCCTAAGATACTGATGAGCAGCAAACAGCATAAAATCTCAACAGTCTGCGAGTTACTCACATGCTTATCTGGTTTAATGCTGGTTGCATATACATGTAGCCATTGTCACTTTGTTTGTGATTTGGAAAAGATTGGAGGAGAAAATATTGTCCTTTAAAACGGACACAATCAATAATTTTATAAGCCTATGCTTGAATATAAATATGTTATCTGTATCTCTTTAACTTAACTTAAAAACTGACCATTGCTTGCAAAAATTGAGATAGGTTTTTTTTATTTTTATTTTACAGTTACAAAAAGTGAGCTTATATTCAGCCTAAGAATGTTCTCGAAAACTGGGCCCAGTATCATAGACATTCTCATTTTTTAGCTCAACTCAGAAAACGAGAATTGAGTTTCCACTCAGCTGAGTATTGAGAATGTCTGTGAGCTAACAATCATTAATCTCAGCTTTAACCCTTTGAGCGCTGGAACCGGATTTTGAAGGCCTTTGCAAACAGTTTGGATCCAGATGAGACGCCACAGAACGTGGCGTCTCATCAGGATCCAAACTGGTTGCTATTCTGATAGTATTTTTTGAAAAAAAATCGAAGAAAATGCTAATTTTAGAAATTTAGCAGACAACATTTTAGCAGACGACAAATTTCCCAGCATGCAAAGGGTTAAGAATATGCACATATTCCTCCTCATCAAAGGATTGAGTCACACTCAAAACAAGCTTTTATGAACACCAAATGGAGCATGAGTTGAGTTGAGTCAGAATATTGAGGTATGTTTGTGATACTGGGCCAAGCGTCTGACACATGTTCATACCTGGGGAAGTACAGTCGCTTCTTCTCCAGGTAGGCGTTCAGTCCTTTCTGGATCTCCTCGAGGAGAACGTTGGCCTCACGCAGTCGCTGGAGCATGTTGGGCTGGTCCGTGGCCGCCAGGCAGTGGCTGTCCTTGGCGGACTCCGTCATGATGTCGCGCCAGATGCTGTCCACTATGCCGAACTTGCGACCCTCCTCGGGCATCTGGGCCATGATGTCCTCCGAGCTGAAGATGGGCTCCAGGTACAGCCAGGTGGCTTGGCACTGGAGATCACAAGCATCAGGGGTAATTAAGTGATTCAACATGCCTTTTCAGCCTTATCTACGGGTCCGTTGAACAGAACAATTCCTAAAGTCGATGGTAAAAAGAATAACCAATTTGAAACAAGAGGACCATGGGCCCTAAGATGCTCATGGGCCCTTAGAAACTAATCTTTTCCAACAAGGAAGAGATAAAAAAATATAAGTATTAATGAAACAATTTTATTTCCGGGTTTCTTTTTTTAACTTGGCTGAGATATCGTTAGAACAAATTTTCTTACCAAGGTTCATGCAGATTACACTTAGAAAGTGACTACTACAGCATTAAAAAAATAATTGCTTTTTACCCCAAAAACACTGATTTTATGAGGGCAGTGACAATATTGGAACAAGTGTTCTGGCCAAGTTTGAAAATTAAGCAAAAAAGATGGCTCCTGGTTGACCGTTTTTGAAGAATTGATTTAAAGTCTGGTACGAATATTATTAATCGTCACATAATAACAAGAAATCTGCATCACCTACTTGCAGCTAGGTATTTGAAAAGACCATCTTCAAACTTAAAATTAACATTAACATTATGGAAGTCATCAATTTTAATACTGACCTGATGCAATGGCATCATATTTATTCATCAAATGAAAAAAACAAATAGTATAAACACTCACAAACATATCAATGCCAGTCTTAGTAGTGTTACATACATTTTGCTCAAGGTACAACATTGTACTCTGGAAGACTTACAAACAGTTAAAAAAAATCCTCCCTCTGAGAAAACAGTGTTTAATGACTGTGCTAAAAGTGTTGTCCCAGATTAGCCTGTGCAGTCTGCATAGGCTTATAAGGAACAATACTTTTCGTTTTTATTGTATTTTTCCGTTAAAGGAAGTCTCCTCTCAACCAAAATCTAGTTCAGACGGAAAGTGTCGTCCCTGATTTGAATCTGGGACGAAACTTTACAAACAGGCATTTAGCCCCGTTTTCCCAGAACAAGGCTCAAATAATTTAACAGAGAACGTTATACGTGTCGTATTCTGAGAAAACTGTACAAAATGCATGTGGGTAAAGTGTCATCCCAGATTAGCCTGTGAAGTCCGCACAGGCTAATTCGGGATGACACTTTCTGCCTTAACTGGATTTTTGCTAAGAAGAGACATCATTTAAAAAAAATAATCCATAAAAGGGGAAATTGTCGTACTTGATCAGCCTGTTCGGACTGCACAGGCTAATCTGGGATGACACTTTACACACAAGCATTGTGCCCAGTTTTCTCAGAACATGACACAAATATCAAACCAACGTAAAGCCAACCTTGAGCCATTCGTCAATGATGTCCTGCATGGACATGAGCTTCTCCTCCCATTCCTTCATTTCTGTCTCAAACGGCTTGATGAACGGCGATCCGCGCATTGTCTGAGCCTTCACGATGTGGTCATCTAGGAGCATCTGAATGTCGTCCAGACTCGACAGGATTGACACGCCCTGAAAATGGCGGGAAAATTAGGTCAAATGGAGGCAACTTTGAAATTCCAACAAAAAATGTATATAGTCCTGAACTGGTGGGTAAAATCAGTATAGGGGAGATAACTTTGATAAATTATGTCAGCAACAATTATTATAGCAATGAACTGGCAGTAAAAATCAGTCAAGGGGATATAAATTTGATATTTGTGCAAAATGTATTGAAGCCCTGCAAAGACAGGTAATATTGTTAAAAGGAAGATAATTTTGATGTTTTGGGAAAAAAGTTTTAAGCCTTAAAATGACATGTATTATTTGGTAATAGTTTTGTTATTCTGGCACAAAGATTTATATCATATTATCTTAGTAAAGGAATGAGGTTGGATTCTTTTTTTAATAAACCATTGGAATTTTCTCTTAGTGATAATATGGCTAAGCAAGTTTAGAACACTTATATAACTGTATAGTAATAGACAAATATGTCTCAAGTATTTTTCACTCTTTTAAACGTCTGATATAGAAATAATCAATTGCGTTTTAAAGTTCATGTTACATCAAAAATGTGCACATTTTCCACTTAAACATTAAATACATATTAAATATTTTGAGTAAACTGTGAGTGACCAACATGCAGACTCCTTGTTGATACAACACTTTGTGAGCAACGGTTCTTTGCTGTACAATATGTCATGCGAGTCATGAAACACTAACCCAGCATCCAGAAAATACAGGAATTCACACAGTCATGCAAGTAAAAGAGTCGCAAATCATTATTGCNTGTGCAGTCCACACAGGCTAATCCGGGACGACACTTTCTGCCTTAACTGGATTTTTGCTAAGAAGAGACATCATTTAAAAAAAAAAATCCATAAAAGCGGAAATTGTCGTACCTGATCAGCCTGTTCGGACTGCACAGGCTAATCTGGGATGACAATTTACGCACAAGCATTGTGCCCAGTTTTCTCAGAACACGACACAAATATCAAACCAACGTAAAGCCAACCTTGAGCCATTCATCAATGATGTCCTGCATGGACATGAGCTTCTCCTCCCATTCCTTCATTTCTGTCTCAAACGGCTTGATGAACGGCGATCCGCGCATTGTCTGAGCCTTCACGATGTGGTCATCTAGGAGCATCTGAATGTCGTCCAGACTCGACAGGATTGACACGCCCTGAAAATGGCAGGAAAATTAGGTCAAATGGAGGCAACTTTGAAATTCCAACAAAAAATGTATATAGTCCTGAACTGGTGGGTCAAATCAGTATAGGGGAGATAACTTTGATAAATTATGTCAGCAACAATTATTATAGCAAAGAACTGGCAGTAAAAATCAGTCAATGGGGTATAAATTTGATATTTGTGCAAAATGTATTGAAGCCCTGCAAAGACAGGTAATATTGTTTAAAGGAAGATAATTTTGATGTTTTGGGAAAAAGTTTTTAGCCTTGAAATGACATGTGTTATTTGGTAATAGTTTTGTTATTCTGGCACAAAGATTTATATCATATTATCTTAGTAAAGGAATGAGGTTAGATTTTTTTTTAATAAACCATTGGAATTTTCTCTTAGTGAAAATATGGCTAAGCAAGTTTAGAACATGTATATAACTGTATATTAATAGACAAATATGTCTCAAGTATTTTTCACTCTTTTGAACGTTTGATATAGAAGGTATCAATTGCGTTTTAAAGTTCATGTAACATCAACAATGTGCACATTTTCCACTTAAACATTAAACACATATTAAATATTTTGAGTAAACTGTAAGTGACCAACATGCAGACTCCTTGTTGATACAACACTTTGTGAGCAACTGTTCTTTGCTGTACAATATGTCATGTGAGTCATGAAACACTAACCCAGCATCCAGGAAATACAGGAATTCACACAGTCATGCAAGTAAAAGAGTCGCAAATTATTATTGCAAGTGAAAAAGTCTAAAATCAGCATCCTTTTTTTGGAAACAAATAACAGTGAAAACTGAACTTTTCATGGCCATAAAGCAACAAAGGGAGACAATAATTCCTGGAAAAAGTCACAAACATCCAAGGGACACATATCTGCAAGAAAAGAACAGATTATAATGCAAAGGGCTGCATTGGAAATTTTTCTGTGTGTTTCTTTTTTGTTGATAATTGAATTCCTGGACTAACTTAAACTGTATATAAATTATACTAAAAATAAATTGTACAAAAAATATTTGTAAATGGATACTATAAAAATAAAATGTTTTGTATGTTACAAAAAACAAATGTTAGTAAACAAGTCAGTTAACAATGGAGCCCTTAGGTTTCATATACACATTTCATGCATAATATCATTACACTGTGCATGACACATAAAACTTAACCCGTGTTTCGAAGGCTTGAACCTCGCAAAATTAACATCACACCAAAAATGGTTGGTGGTTACGGAACAACTGGTTGACAAGCCATCACTCTGTGAAATCTGTTTTAAAACAAAAACATATATACTTTGTTTTTTACTGCTCCAAGTATAGAACTTGTGAGCAACAAATTGTCCGTGCTCCGTTTCAACACGGACTGCACAGTTTTCAACAGAACAGCATGAAGGACACTTATACGAAGATAGAACTGAAAGGTAAATGACAGAAGTTGTAACAGTTGTTTGAAAGAAGAGTTATATTGCATGTTTACCCTTAGATAGAAAAGCATATAATTGAACAGGTAAGTATTCATAAAACATAACATTTAAAAGATAAGAATTTCTTAAACTCAAAAAAAGTTATCTTCAGGTTACCAGTTGATAAAATAATTCAAGTGAAATTCAATCATTCTTGTTCAAGTAAATTGGAATGAACTCTAAATTATGTGTTTGATATTTAAAGAATATGGGAATAATATAATCAATCATTTCTTAACAGAGTAAGATTAAAGTTAAATTGAATTAAGTAAGTTTTAATTCAAAGACAAGCTTGGAATGACGCAAAAGCATTCTTGGAATGCGCCTGGCTGACATCTGCAAATACCTAAGAACTTATTATGAGTACTTGAGAAGAAAAAGCATGGTAAGCTATGTGGTTTGTGTCTACGCAATATAAAAACATATAACTAGAATACAAGGACCTCGATTCTGAAGAAAACAAAAACTTATTAGCTACAAATACGAAAACAATAAAAAGACAGAAGGGTACGTACAACGTACAGGTTCATTGCAAGTCACCTTTTAAAGATGATTTTGAGACACATTGTGGAAATCCTGGCTTTAATGAACATAAAACTAAAATGTCATCTTGGATCAGCATCACTAGCAAATTCAATCTTTCTGCGTACAGTGATTTTCTAGTAAGAAGAGAATGATGTCCTTAAAACAGAAAATACCATATCAATTGAAAGTGTCCTCCTGAACTAACCTAAACCCACTGTACAGGATCAAGGGATGACACTTTTTGCCAGTGCATTAGCCTTTTTTCTCCGCACAAAAACATTATTTGAATTTTCATTTGGAACATGTTCGTAATATTTATAGACTATAGTACAGCATTTCGACTCAAATTTTTTGACACAACAATCTAATTATAGATTAAGCAGACAATGGCCTTACAACACGATAAAAATACAAATGAAAGATTGAGTGTCAATACAGCGTATCTCATACAAAAATGATTGCCAGATACAACCGTTTCACACTCAACCCTCCACATTTATACAATTCTTGACTTCATTACTTTTGACACAGAGGGGTTCACTGATTCGGCTGAAAGTCGGCGACCTTGGGGTTGTATACTAGACACATCCTAGATGGACAAAATTATACAAAGGATTTATTTGACTTGACTCTTTCTCAGTATTAAAATCACTATACTTCATATATACAAAGATTTTATTTGATATGCACTCATCAGTGGCAGAGTTAATAATATGCATTTTCATGGTATTCTAAAAGGATACATTTAGTTAAAGATAAGCATAAAATAAGTAAGTTAGCTCAGTTAATGGATGCCATAAATTAAATACTTTGTCAGAAATTGGAAAACTAACATTTATTCTAACATGTCCAAATTTGAATTAAATCAGAAATGCTCTGGTCCCAATCTAATAAAATTCAATACCACTTTCACCCTTTGCATGCTGGGAAATTTGTCGTCTGCTAAAATGTCGTCTGCTGAATTTCTAAAATTAGCATTTTCTTCGATTTTTTTTCCAAGACCACTATCAGAATAGCAAACAGTTTGGATCCTGATGAGACGCCACGTTCTGTGGCGTCTCATCTGGATCCAAACTGTTTGCAAAGGCCTTCAAAATCCGGTTCCAGCACTCAAAGGGTTCATTACCAAAAGTACACTTGGATGTCTAACATGAGCCTCGTTCTGGGAAAACTGGGCTGAATGCATTTCGGTCAAGTGTTGTCCCAGATTAGCCTTTGCAGTCCGCACAGGCTTATCAGGGATGACACTTTCCGCCTACACTGAATTTTCATCTAGAAAAGACTTCCTTTAAAGAATTTCTTTCATTAAAGCGAAAGTGTCGTAACTGATAAGCCTGTGCAAAGTCCACAGGAAAATCTGGGATGACACTTTACACAAATGCATTTAGCCCAGATTTCCCATAATGCGACTCATATCATTAACCCTTTGCATGCTGGGAAATTTGTCGTCTGCTAAAATGTTGTCTGCTGAATTTTTAAAATTAGCATTTTCTTCCATTTTTTTTCAAAGAATACTATCAGAATAGCAAACAGTTTGGATCCTGATGAGACGCCACGTTCTGTGGCGTCTCATCTGGATCCAAACTGTTTGCAAAGGCCTTCAAAATTCGGTTCCAGCACTGAAAGAGTTAACTTGAGGACAAAACAGACTACAACAGCTACGTTATTTTACCAAATTTTTAGAGCCTTTGCGCTGCTTAGGCACCTGTTCATTCTCATCGTCAGAATCCTTCAGAAGTTTATACAGATTTATGTCAAGTTGTAATATATTTTTTAAATTAACAACAGCAATAGGTATTTTTATTACAAAATTGGCAGAATTTTTGACATTCCAGAGTATGGTATATGCAGAGGAGTGAAGCCAGTTACCAGTTTCAGAATGTTAATAAAATATTATATTGTAAATAATATCACCTTAAGATACATTGAAGATCTGATTATTGATTTCTTATTAAAATCAATCCAAAACTAATACAACTAACAATACACAATTCCCTGTAAAAAATTAATTGAATATCTATTGAACAAAAATTGTCTGTAACCATAGCTATTACAATTTAGGTCTAACAAACAATTGAAATAACAAATGGCCCTCGATCCAAGACTGAGTTTCATGAACCTAGCTAACATTACTTTTTGAGTTGTTGCAGGATCAAGATTCTATTTTTTTACACGTATTTCCATAAGGATAATAAACCCAATTTTTCCCAACAACAAACTGAGATAACGTGCATATTTCACATATGTGTCGTGTTCTGAGAAAACTGGGCATAATGCTTGTGCGTAAATTGTCATCCCAGATTAGCCTGTGCAGTCCGCACAGGCTAATCAGGGAGGACAATTTCCGCTTTTATGGAATTTTTGGTTTAAATGATGACTCTTCTTAGCGAAAATCCAGTTTAGGCGGAAAGTGTCGTCTCTGGGATGACAATTTACGGACATGCATTATGCCCAGTTTTCTCAGAACACGACACATATTGTCATCTGTATGGCACTCCAAACTGAGTTCATCAACCTAGCCTCAGTACTCTTTGGGTCATTGCAGGATCCAGATCTAGATGGTCAGACAGACAGACGGACGGACCCGGGAATGAACCTATAGTCCCCTACAGTTACACCAGTATGGGACTAATAATTATCCAGCAATCCTCAACCATCGATCATAAATCGTTTCAGACAGCAATAATATTCAGCACAAAATGACAACATGAACATTTACATCTGGATCAGGAACCGGATCCACCTAAAAACGAAGCAGCAGAAACCAGAGAAATAAGGACACTGCAAAATTATTTCAACATGTAACATGCAAGGTTATGTTGATACTTAACTAAGTAATTAACAGCAAAAATATCTATAATCATGAAACATTTCAACCAATAATCTGCTTATTTTTTATGTTTTATAGGCCCTTACAATCATTAGATAGAGACATGTCTAATTGTTATCCATTTCCCACTCAGAAGCAAAGTGAAAATGGCTTTATTCAAACAGCATAAAACCAGAACAGCCTGCCAATGACTCGCAGGCTGTTCAGGTTTTATGCTATTTGGGGCTCATAAGTATCATAAGATTGAAAATGAAGCCTATAAAATTTAAATCTATTAATTTTAATCATTTTGCTAAGGTAGTGGTAAAGAGTTAATAGGCCCTTACAATCATTAGATAGAGACATGTCTACAGTACTTTATCATGTATAAAAATGAAGGAAATTTGGGCATATACAACTGCATGTTATGCATGGTAAAGAAAGGTAATTGTTATTAATTCACCCAGATCCGACCTCACTTACAGTTTCTCTGTACAGTATCAGCTCAAAGCACATGTCTTGTATTTACCGTATTTATCCTAATAAATGCTTCCGCCCCAATAAACGCGCCCCTATCGTATAATAAAGTGAAGGAATGATAAAAATAATGGCGCCCCCATTTCTCGGCTGCTAAGGGGTAAGTATAATGAGGCAGTCTCGGAGATTAAGATGTCCCATGCAACGTTCCATTAATCTTTGGAAGGTTGCTGGTGTATTGGATAAACCGAAAGGCATTCGATTACATAAAACCCAAGGCCCCCAACCTCAAACGCAGTCTTCTCCTTATCTTCCTCCTCAAGTTCAACCTGCCAGTACCCGGCTTTCAAGTCTAGTTTAGAGAAATATTTGGACCCTGTAAGTAGGTGTAAGGTATCTTCGGTCATATCGACAACGGCCCTTTCATCTCGCATGATAATAGGGTGTAGTATTCTGGTAAAACTAATTGTGATATATTTAGGATTGCTCAATGAACTTGGAACTTTTCCCAAATACCGGTAAACACATTTTAGGTGTTGACTCATATTATACCTAAAAGGGGTTGAAATAAACGCGCCCCCTTTGTGATTTGCATCGCACCCGGGCGCGTTTATTAGGATAAATACGGTAATTGGACTAAAAACAGGTCAAAATGCGTATCTGAGCGGTAAATTGTTATGAAATCACACTGATACGACAACACTTACAGTTTCTCTGTAAGGTATCAGCTCAAAGCACATGTTTTTAATTTAATTGGACTATAAATGGGTCAAAATGGGTATCTGAGCGGTAAATTGTTATGAAATCACACTGATACGACAACACTTACAGTTTCTCTGTATGGTATCAGCTCAAAGCATATGTTTTTAATTTAATTGGACTATAAATGGGTCAAAATGGGTATCTGAGCGGTAAATTGTTATGAAATCACACCGATACGACAACACTTACAGTTTCTCTGTACGATATCAGCTCAAAGCATATGTTTTTAATTTAATTGGACTATAAATGGGTCAAAATGGGATCTGAGCGGTAAATTGTAATGAAATCACACCGATACGACAACACTTGCAGTTTCTCTGTACGATATCAGCTCAAAGCATATGTTTTTAATTTAATTGGACTATAAATGGGTCAAAATGGGTATCTGAGTGGTAAATTGTTATGAAATCACACCGATACGACGACACTTACAGTTTCTCTGTACGGTATCAGCTCAAAGCACATGTTCTTCCACTCAGCCTTCATCTTCTCGAGAGCCTTCTCCAACGAATACTCCTTGGCCGCAGCACCGCCAATCTCCTCCAGTCTATAAATAGCACACATATCAGCTGCACTCTGGGAAAATGGGGCTAAATGCATGTGCATAAAGTGTTGTACCAGATTAGCCTAGAAAATCTTCTAGTTAGCAAGATAGAGATAGTTAATGTCATCACTAAATATTTAATTACAGGGCAATGAAACATTATTATCACACAGGATTGAAGGATTTACAGGATAAAAATGTTTGTTAACCCAACATGCAAACACTTATTTTAATATTCAACACAGCTTTTTCAAATTTAAATAAGGCTATGCATTAAGAACGAGCTCTTCATTTCCAAGATAAAGATTGACAACAAAAACACAACAATGCAGACTGTAAGGAAAAACTGAAAAAATTGAATTCAGTGTTTTTTCTAACAAAATTAAAAAGTGAATGTCATAGAAAACAAGAGCTGCCTCTATCAGATGACAAATGCCGCTAAAAATGCTCAAGTTGAAAAATGCAAAGGGCAATAACTCTGGCAAAAATGACCAAACATAAAAATCTTCCGATCAATAGCTAGACAGACAGAGGAATGGACCCACAAATAGACAGGCCCAACAAAGGTTTACATTTGTGATAACTCATTAAAAGTCAACATATATATAACAAAAACAAAGATGTGACACAAACAGCAATGCTCAATTTTCACCATTACCGTTCTTTGACGGATAAGTGTGACCACTCCTTTTAGAAGCACCCCAGTTGTTGCATTCAACTAATCCACTCATCACAGATTACGTTTGTGCCAAGTTATTTTAAAATTCATCAATACTTGGCAAAGTAATGGCTCAGACAAAAATTATCGGATGGACATAAAGACGTACAGACTGCCAAACAGTCGGTAGCACAGACGGACAGTGAGACTGCTTTAAGGCGCCCTTTAGGGAACAAAGCCAGTTGTAACTTAATATCAAGTTAAATTAGAATCTAATGAGTGTTTTCCACTCATACCCAATCAATAATTAAATAAAAAATACTCTTGGAAACTTAAAATTAATACCTACAAAAATGTAAAACTGAACAAATAACAGAATGTTAACTGAATACTACAACACTTAACAAGATGCTGAGTGCAATTAACGCGGCAGCCCATGGTGGAAGCCTTTGCAGTATTGATTCATTGGCTCATTTGAATAAGTCTTAGTCCAAAATGAGGTTAATGTCAAGGTCAAAATGAGGTCATGTGAGTGTGCTGAGGGTTGAATGAAAGCATCAAATCATTTAGTAAGTAGTATTGATGTTAAAGAGACCTATTCATTTGGTTTAACCCTTTGCATGCTGGGTAATTTGTCGTCTGCTAAAATATCGTCTGCTGAGTTTCTAAAATTAGCATTTTCTGCGATTTTTTTTCTAAGACCACTATCAGAATAGCAAACAGTTTGGATCCTGATGAGACGCCACGTTCTGTGGCGTCTCATCTGGATCCAAACTGTTTGCAAAGGCCTTCAAAATCCGGTTTCAGCGCTCAAAGGGTTAATCAAAATTTGAACCTTCTGAGTTAGTCTTAGTCTTAACGTAGGTCAATGTCAAGGTCAGGCGATGTGGGCCTGTTAATAGATTTCAAAGACATCATCCATATCAATATCAAAGCTTTGTAGGAAGCATTATATATGTTAGATGAAAAAAAACATCATTTTGGTGTTAACCAAGAATTTGGATCTTCTGAATAAGTCTATATCAGAAAGTAGGTCAATGTTAAGGTCAAAATGAGGTCAAATGATGTTGGTAATAATCCGGTTCAAAGACATCATCCATGCAAGTATCAAAGCTTTGCAAGGAGCATTATTGATGTTATACTAAACATGTCATTTTGGGTTAACCTCTTAAGAACAGACAGATGGACGGGCCAATCGCTATATGCCTTCCATTCCTGTAAATGCAGGGGACATGAAAAAAAAAGGATTAAACTCAAAGAAGGATATTTATGAAGCAAGACTATGAAGCTTTCACAATGTGTAACACAATTATTTTTTATACAATATACATACATGCTGGAAACATGCAATAGTGGTGAAAAAATTACATACATATCACAATAAAATACATGGTACATAACAATATTGCAATAGACAATAAAATATTAAATGTGAACACCGAGCAAACCAATCTTAAAGATTGGTCTTCGATTATGTTTCAATCAATCAATTGAGTTGTAAAGCTTGAAAATAGCTTTATAATACATGTCAATAGTCCAGTTAATAAATAATCTATACAGGAAGACATTATACTTTTATTTTAAGTAACTCAAATGAGAACAATTTAAGTTTTCATCAGCTCCTATCATGTTTAGTTTTGTTGTTTTATACATTGTCCTTTATCATGTAATAGAAGCTGAAGGTAACAAACATTCATCTCCTGATAATGTTTCTGGTCTTTCATTATTTCTACATCTTACATTAATACAGTTTATGTACCAAACATGCCAAAAGCTGAAGTACAACATTCACACATATGTACATGGTAACATTGCAACCAATCAAACCTTTTCATGAAAATGTCCATGCTTTGCTTACTACAATGGTTAATAGAGAGTACAGAAATACATAACAACCTCTTTTTGTATCACTTACATATAGCAAATAGGCCGATTAAATACATTTTCTACTTTTATGCAAGTATTTCCAATGCAACTCA
>VMBQ01006009.1:0-29836 GCA_007657795.1 Dreissena rostriformis | reverse complement strand
AAAAAAACTAGTAACATTTTATAAAATTCACTCTCATTTAACACCCTCTTATTTATCAAATCTACTTCCACAACATGTCGGTAGTATATCACATTACAATCTAAGAAATCAAGGAAATTACTCTTTGCCCCAATCGCGATTAACTTCATACAGTATATCGTATTTTCCATCTACAATAAAATTGTGGAATGACCTTAATATAGACACAAGAGAAAAACCTACAATATCTTCTTTCAGATCAGCGATAACCCCACAGCCATCTGTGTGCCCAAAATACTATAATATAGGCAATAGAAAAGTAAACATTGCTCACACAAGACTTAGAAATATGTGTAGTAGTTTAAACTACGATCTTTATAGATCAAATCTAATCGTTGATCAATCTTGTTCTTGCGGAGCTCCTTGTGAAAATGCGGGGCATTACTTTTTTGAATGTTTAAACTTCGCACACATAAGAGGACTTACTATAAGCAAATTGAACCATAACCTTAATGTTAAATTGTTGCTATGTGGTGAACCCAACATGTCTTTGGATTTTAATGAAATGGTGTTCAGAACAGTACAGACATTCATAGCAGGCTCAAAAAGGTTTTAAATTTTGTATAAAATTGTCAATAACATGCATACAATGGAAGATAACTATTCTCAATAACTTTACAATTGTTAACCTACTTTCATGTTTATTTATCTGTGTATAATTATGTTAAACTAACTGATTATGTTGTTGAACTATTAATAATGTATTTTAGTAAATTATGTTATATAATTATCTGGGAGAGGATCCAGATAACGTTGCAAAAACTTGTAATCCAATCCCGTGCATATTTGATGCAATAAAATACGTTTAAACTATCAACTAACAAAATCATATGTCATTAACATAATGATTATTACCTTGTCTTGGGACTTGAACTGTCAACGAAATTATATGTCATTCACAAAATGATTATTATCCCGTCATGGCAATGAACTGTTAAAGACCGCACATGGCATTCACATTATAATTGAGCCGTGCTCTGGAAAAATGGGGCTTAATACATGTGCCTAAAGTGTGAATTTTTGCTACGAATAGACTTCCTTTAAACGAAAAATACCATGAAAGCAGAAAGTGTAATCTCTGATTAGTCTGTGAAGACTGTACAGGCTAATCTGGGATGATCCTTTACGCACATGCATAAACCCCATATCCCAGAGCACGGCTAAATTATTAAGATTTATAATACATAATTGTGTCTAATTATTTTTCTTGTTTTGAGGTACTTAACTGGTGAGAGAGAACAAGAATAATGGTAGTTAATAATAAAGATATTTTAATTCCATATCCAAAATACGTTTCTGTATATCTATGCATATTTTCTGAACCCATTGCTGTTCAACATTTGCCCCACCCACCCCATTTAAATGCTTCTGCATCCACATCTTTCAAACATCTCAACAATACCCATACCACCCAAGTTTAACATGGTGTCAACCCCTTGTTAACATCTCAATAATCTCCCATCAACCCCTCCTCAACAATTCTCAACACCCTTTGCCCTTCAACATTTTCCCACCAATTGTACTTGAACAATAACCCCAACCACCAGATTCCAAAATCTAAAGCAATTTCCCCCTACAACACTTCCACATTGTCCCACCCATCCTTCTGCAACATTCCCTCCCACCGCACTGCAACATTTCCCCACAGACCCACTGCAACAGTGACCCACCCTCCCTACTGCAACATTTCCCCACCCACCCCACTGCGACATTGTCCCACCCACCTCATTGCGACACTGTTGCCACCCACCCCACTGCGACATTTCCCCACAGACCCCACTGGGACATTTCCCCACAGACCCCACTGCAACATGTCCCCACAGACCCCACTGTGACATTTCCCCACAGACCCACTGCAACATTTCCCCACCCACAGACCCATTGCCAACTTTCCCCACCCACCTCCTTCTTCTTGAATCCTTCGACCTCCTTCATCATGTCATTGAGGCGTTCCTCATATGCCTTCGTTCTCTGTCGAAGATTCTCTTCAATGGCCTCACGCTTCGTTAGAATGCGGTTCTGGCTGAGCTCAAATACAGCCTTGATGTTCTCTGGCCAGTGGAAAACTTGACTATTCAGCTTAATGTCTTCGTCTACAAGGATTTAACACAATAATTATGCATCATAATCACAGTTTGGACGATTTCATTTTAAAATTTGTATTATTTTTGGTTCATGTTTTTGCTTTAAAAGAAGTCAACAGTTTAAGTCTGTTTTATTATTTAGGAAAGATTGTTTTTAATTTGCATTTGCAAAGTATGCACAATTTAATTTTACAATTATTTTTATTGTAAATTTTATAGCATGTTTTAAAAAGAATATACTTTGATATTTATAGTGCTTAAAGACTTGTAAATAGTTGTTGGAGCTTATAATAAATCTGTTTCATCATACAAATATCAAAATTGTTGTCAATATAACCTGATGAGACGCCACGTTCTGTGGCGTCTCATCTGGATCCAAACTGTTTGCAAAGGCCTTTAAAATCTGGTTCAAGCGCTCAAAGGGTTAAAATAATCAAAATCAAACTTTACAATCAATTAATGCCGACAATTATGAAAATAGTTATCAATAAAAATGATAATTACTATGTTGAAATTGTTTATACTTTACACAAGTAGGTTATAATTTATTTGTTTAACCTTTTTAAAAAAAGTTGAGGTGTGAAGACATTCACATTAAGAGAAAATACTTTGGATGATATATATGTGTCGTGTTCTGAGAAAACTCTGCATAATGCTTGTGCATAAAGTGTCATCCCAGATTAGCCTGTGCAGTCCGCACAGGCTAATCGGGGACGAAACTTTCTGCCTAAACTGGATTTTCGCTCAGAAGAGACATCATTTAAACGAAAAATTCCATAAAAGCATTTTGCCCAGTTTTCTCAGAACACGACACATATATTGATAGCAAGAAGAATGCACCGACAAAAATGGATATTTTATAATAACAAACAAAGAACAGTTAATTGAAAGTTCACATTTGCCTGATCTTATGCTGAAAAGTGACATGGATGAAAGTGAACAGAAAGTGGGAAATAAATAAAGGCCAAGTCTATAAAATACAATTTAAATCATCAAACATCGGCAAGAACTTATATACATGACGTTTCAACTACTGAAAACTGTTCCTCATTATTGAAATTTATTTTTGAAATGACAGATATTCAAACATGTTTGAAACAATTGGAATAGCCACTGAGTGTAGTAAATTTGTGATCAGATTGACACCAGAGTCATCACCAGTTATCCCAGTGAGAACAAATCTAGGGTTCGGCGTGAAACTGTTGTATGTTCTTCACATATAAATATTCGTCGTGTTCTGAGAAAACTGAGCAAAATGCATGTGCGTAAAGTGTCGTTCCAGATTAGCCTGTGCAGTCAGCACAGGCTAATACGGGACGACTCTTTCCGCCTAAACTGGATTTTCGCTTATAAGAGACATCATTTAAACAAAAAATTCCTAAAAGCGGAAATTGTCGTCCCTGATAAGCCTGTGCGGACTGCACAGGCTAATCTGGGAGGACAATTTACACACAAGCATTATGCCCAGTTTTTTCAGAACACGACACATATAAATATAAGATACAATAGTCTCACACTCAAGCCTCAAAATGCAATAAACAAATAACTACACCATCATATTATTTAACCCTTTGAGCGCTGGAACCGGATTTTGAAGGCCTTTGCAAACAGTTTGGATCCAGATGAGACGCCACAGAACGTGGCGTCTCATCAGGATCCAAACTGTTTGCTATTCTGATAGTGGTCTTAGAAAAAAAATCGAAGAAAATGCTAATTTTAGAAATTTAGCAGACAACATTTTAGCAGACGACAAATTTCCCAGCATGCAAAGGGTTAACAGATTTCTGCATTTTATTTTCGTTGCATATTGGTCTGTAAGATGTACATATGAAAAGATTTCTTCAAAATGTATCTTTATGTAAGTATTAATGCATAGGTGCTTTTAGGGAGAGAGTAAAGAAAGAGAGAGAAACACATACAAGGAAACCTCCCAGTTTCAATGAGAAAGAGAATTCGCTTGGCTGCCTTGTGCAGATCATCTGTAAGCTTCTCACAGCCCATGGACTACAAAGCAAGAAAAGGGATGGCAAGAAAATGAAAGAGGAGAAGAAAATGGCAAAAAGTGGAACAATATGAAGTGTGTTCTGGGAAAACTGGCCTTAATGCATGTGCGTAGTGTCATCCCAGATAAGTATGTGCCGACCACACAGGGTAATCAGGGACAACTCTTTCCGCTTTTATGTTTTTGTTTAATTGAAGGAGGTCTTTTCTAAACAAAAATCAAGTCTAGCGAGAAAGTGTTGTCCCTTATTAGCCTGTGCAGACTACACAGGCTAATCTGGGACGGCATTGTATGCACATGAACAAAGCCGAGTTTTCCCAGAACAAGACTCATATGAATGCAAGAATGGAAAAAGACAATGCAAATGCAAAAGAATCAATAGCAGGTTAAGTGAAAATGTAAGAAATAGCATGCAAATGAACATAGAATAAGCATAGAACAAATTAAATGATAATTTTTTATCATGAAAAGCCAATACTGGTAACTGGGGGAAATGAAGGCAATTTAAACGAGGGGCATGAGAAAGCAAAGAGAAGAAGCAAGCAACAGAAAAGAGACAGGAGATACATCATGAAAAAAAGGGAATACAGTAAAAAAAAAAAGAACAAGTCTTGTCACCATAGATGACATATTCTCCTTTTTTCTTCATTTTTCTAAACCTAAACGCAAAGTGTTTTTCCACATTTTTCAAAATCTAAATGCAAAGTGTGACGGAATTTCAGACCGACAGACAGACGGACAGTGCGATCACTATATGCCCACCTTCGGGGGCATAAAAAAAAACACAGTGCACAAGACTAGACAGAGTAACACAAGAAAAGAATAGTAACAAGTGATAATTCCTGCAACCTGTAAAATCAAAAGCTGGAAGACAACACACTGGCAGACACACAGAAATCAGGTATACTAAACTAAAACAAAGCTCACTAATGTAGTAAGGGAAAAATCATGTGAACCACCATTTATATTTGAATGAATAACGGTACAATTAGTTTTTTCTCTCACACACTTGAATTAAAATTTCAAGTTTTGTAAAGCTGTATTTGTATCATATGGCTCCACACCAAAAATCTAAGGATTTTTTGCCAAACACACCACATACATAAATTATCAAAACCAGAATTTCTGTATTCCACCATTAAGGCTTGATTGATTCTACTAATAATTTGACCCATATATATAAGTATACGCATCAGCAACTACTAAACCCTGTTCAAAAGCGAGCTATAATTTTAATGCAAGCAATTAGAGAATAATATAGATGGTCACATGACCCCCAAATCAGCACATGCAGGTTACTACGGCGACTACACAAGGGGTGCTCTGAACTTCACAATCGTTGCCCATTACTTACAGGGAAACTCTGCGTGGTCTAACAGGAACATAAGCCTGTTAGACGCGTCCTCTATTTCGGTCTTAAGTTTGTACACAGTTACGTCTTGGGACTAAAAGGTACGCAAAATGCAACAATGAGGAGCGTTAATGTTAAACAACATCTGTATTAATGCACATAAGCTTTTCTGTAATTAGAATTTTATATCAAACTGTCTCACAAAGTTGTCTATTTCTATAAATTAAATTCAAAATGTGGATCAAGTCGTGATCATTTTTACGTCATACCTTACATTTTTGTTTGAGGTACTGAGAGGAATGCTTTTTAGAATTCATAAAAGCTTAAGTTTTGACAAACATGAGTTATAACAAGAGCAATACCCACTGAACAAAAACTGTTCTGAAAATGGCACAGAAACCTGCTCATTTTGTGAGACAGTTTAGATGTACATATAAACAATAAGAGAACACGGAAATCTCAAAGCCGCAAGGCTGTATCTGGTTGAAAACTTGCAAAGAGATACAGTCTTGTTTGGCTGAGTTTTGACCATGTCCTGCATATGACATAAACAATCACTGCAAACTTGCTTTGTATATTGGCATTCATATCTCTACAATGTTATCTGAAAACAACTGAAACATGTTAGTACATAAACAAACATGTATAGCAGTTCATTGTAAAGAGTAAGTAAAAACATGCACGTACACCAGTCCTAAACAGAGACATAATTAATTCCAGCTAATAGTGTTAATCAAAATCTATATGTTGACTTAATAATGGAACAATGTTAAAAACAACATTTTCACAATGTTGGCAGGGCAAAGGGTTATTGAAGGCCAACCTTTCCACAGATTGGTTTTTCTTATAGTTTAATAATTAATTATTTACTTCAGATATGTTTATTTGACAACAAATTTCCATGAGTACATAATTATGGTTTGTCACAAGTCAACAACGCATTAACAACTAGTATTTTTTTTTATCAGAAAAAAAATAAAAGAGAAAATAAACATCCATTAATATCTTAGATAGAAAAGGTTACAAATACATGTAAAAACAAATGATTAAATACTGTGAAAAGACTGCCAATGTAAAATGTAAATCAAAACAATTGTGTCCTGGAGGTGACGGGAATAAAACCAGTGTTGGTGTCTTAAACTGACTCCCAAAACAGTCTGGGTGGCATAAAGTGACCCTCAAAATGGAGTGGGTGGGGTAAAGTGACCCCAAAACCAGTGTGGGTGGGGAAACCTAATACTCACAGGGAAACAAGCCATAATCAGATATGAATAAGAGTCGTTCAGCAGCTTCCTCTTGTTCCCTCTTCATTTCCATGACAGTTTTATCCTGGGACTAATACCAAACGTAACATGCAAATTTAAGAGTCACATTTTTCGGTCCGCGTTTAGTTTGTGGAGTTAATTAGAGAACAAAAATGTGGCTGTCTGCAAATTGATTGACTATAAGTTGTGTGTAAAACAAGTACTAGGCGTCATCCGCTTTGCATTTCACTGACATCAGAAAAAAATGACAAAAACAAGAATAATGTCATAAAAAACACATTTAAAGCAAATTTATTGTTAGTGGCAGGTAACCTCTGTTTAGTGACATTTAGCCTGCACTTACTGGGAAAAATAGAATATTCAAGTAGAAACATAAGACGATTTGCACAGTCAATGGTTTCTTCCTTGAGCTCCAGCTGGGTTTTATCTGTAGACTGTTTTACAAAGTATATATAATCATTATTTGGAAATCATGTGAAGCCATTTTAATAAACGATGGTTTTTTCGGCAGCCGTATTAAAATAAATATTTTGGTTGGACATTTAATACATGTGATCCAGGGGGCTAATGTGATTCCGATTCTGCAAGTTTTGAGTCAATACAAATATTTAACAATTATAACAACATAACCAAACATCTTGAGGAAAAATGATAATAATCAAAATGTGCATGAAAAAACGACAATGCAAAACTAGTCCCCCATGCACATACAATTCCCAAAATGATATTGTACATAACGAAAAGGTTCAACTGCAGTGCACAGTGAAAATTTCATAAAAGTAATGAAAAATCAAATAATAAAACCATGTTTTGGGCTAATTGAAGGGAAACGACTCACAAGCAACAATATATGGATGGTTGCAAACTGTCACCCATATCAATTTTACCATTGTAAACATCAACTTTCGGAAGGCAAAAAACATACCATTATAGTTTAATTCCAATATTTATATCATAGTTCTTAAAGAGAGCCAACATTCAGTTTTGTTAACAATAAAATGTCGATAATGTGAAGCAAATAAAAAGATACAATTTTTTTAATAGATCTCTGCCCTTGCAGAAGACATAAACATTTGACACTTTTATTCTCAGAAAAGCAAGATTTTCATTTTAGAACAGACACATTTTATCTGAAAATTAAATAATCTGTCTTAAAAAAACCCCAAACCATAACAATAATTTTTATTAAACATAAATTAAACTGACCTTCTTTTAAAAATCAGTGACATTCATACAAACATTATCGAAGCAGTCATGGGAAAACCAGGCTTAACACATGTGCATTCAATAGTGAGCCATGTTATGCAAAAATGGGTATTAAGTCATTTATATTGTATGCATTCGCACTGTATTGGTCGGGAGTTACCCTTTTTGCTATAATGTCATGCAAGGTTTCACGGTCTCATCAGTTGACATGGTAGCGCCTGACCAGACTGTGCGAATGTAAAGGCTGGTGTGGAACTAAGCCGGCCCCATATACTATAAGACCCATTTTGGCACAATGCTACTAGAGGCCCATATTCATCAACCAATTTTAAGTCTAAAAATAATGAACATTTGAGTCATGTTCTTGGAAAACTGGGCATAATGCATGTGCGTAAAGTGTCGTCCCAGATAAGCCTGTGAAGTCCGCACTTTACAACACATGTCTGAAGCTAAACTTTCCACCAATCCCAAAGTAGAAACAAAAGCCTGTTTGTCCGAAAAATTGGAGTAACACAAAATAATTATTTTGGCTAAAAACGCGTGTCTGAAAACTTAGAGTGTAGTGTTACCTGTTTGAGATACTCCTGTGTCTCGACCAGACTGACCGTGTTGTCCGGTACCTCACTCACTCGGTTGGCCATCTCATCATAACGCTTGCAGATACTGCCATGAAACAATGGTGAAATGGGTTTAACCCTTTGCATGCTGGGAAATTTGTCGTCTGCTAAAATGTTGTCTGCTAAATTTCTAAAATTAGCATTTTCTTCGATTTTTTTTCAAAGAATACTATCAGAATAGCAAACAGTTTGGATCCTGATGAGACGCCACGTTCTGTGGCGTCTCATCCGGATCCAAACTGTTTTCAAAGGCCTTCAAAATCCAGTTCCAGCGCTCAAAGGGTTAATCCATGTGCGTTAACCCTTTACCACTCACATATGCATTTAGACAAATTTGTAGTCCTTCTGTTCTGGTTTTATGCTGGTTGCATAAGCTGTTTTCACTTTGCTTCTGAGTGGGAAGGGGAAAGTGTTGTCCCAGATAAGACTTTCCGCCTAGACTGAATTTTTGTTTAGAAAAGACTTCCTTTAAACAAAAAATGCCATTACAGCGGAAAGTGTCGTCCCTGATTAGCCTGTGCGGATTGCACAGGCTAATCTGGGGTGACACTTTACGCACATGCATTAAGTAAAGTTTTCCCAGAACTAGGCTGAAATTGTAACATTACGACAAGTTACTGAAATTATAGAAATGAAAAATATGTGCCTTAGTCAAATAATCGTGTAAATGGCATCGTCAAATGCGGCCAAGAATCCCTCACTTTTGAGATCTTTGTTTTAATCGGACCTTAAAGGTGATCAGATGGTATAAAAAATATACACAAGCAACAAATGAGTGCTGTAGCACATGTGTGTGTCTCTATGAAAACTAGATTCACTCACTTCTTGTTGAGTTCCCTGTTCTCGTCGATCTCAAAGGTGATAAGCCGCTGTTTTAGCTTCTCGGCACGTGCCGCAAGGTCCTGGTTGAGAGCCACACAGTCGAGGCAGAACATGGAGAGCGGCACTGTGATTCGCAGCAGCATGATTTCATCCTTCAGGTCCTGGAAACTCGTGATTTTCTGCAAGGGAAATGTGCAAGAAACGGTAACCATGGTCACCATGTTTCAGGCAAAATTGTGTATCTTCTGCAAGCAAGGTGATCAAGAAACAGTGACCAATGGTTTGCGTGAAATTGAGGTGCGTTCTGAGAAAATTGGGCCGTACAGGCTAATCAGGGACAACACTTTCCACTTGTATGGTATTTTTTGTTGAAAGGAAGTCTCTTCACACCAAAAATCCAGTTTATGCAGAAAGTGTCGTCCCTAATTAGCCTTTGTATAATGATGTCATCAAAATATGGGCAAAACAAAAATGTACATTTTGGGGAAAAAATGACACTATCTGTGCATCATAGTAGCTTAATGACAGTTTAGTTGATATTTTTCATGGATTAATGGTTAAAACACTTTTAATATTCTGCACACATTTTCATATTGTCATGAAAAGTAACTGAAACTTATAGACCAATGTTAAAGATGGTTAAATATTGCAATTTTTCGTATATCGTTCTGTGAAAAATATGAAACATAATATTTATCACTGATTTTTTTTTTCTTTCACCAATCAATTATATATTCCACTGACAAGCAAATAATAAATAGTTTTATCACATCTGTTATTTGTTCAACAACAATATTCATTGATTTGAAACCAATAAAAAAATCCTTTGATATATCTGTATGATAAGTTTACTTATCATTACAAAATGGAAACCTGGAAGAAATGTACTCTTACATAAACAATACATACATGCACAGAATATCTACAATGCAGTAGAAATCAACTATGCAGGTGTGTTCCTGATACAATAATCATCAAATGGACGTCAAGAAGTAACCACACTGATTAAGTGACATCCAGGACAAATGTGTAAAACATTCAGTGAATGCAGTGCGACACAGTTTATCAAACAACAAGGTCACGACAATGGGATTTACTTCTTCAATGGTCTTAAAATGGCGATAAACATCTTCATTATCTTCCTCTTCCTCCTCTTCATCTTCTTCCTCCTCTTCATTATTTTTTTCCTCCTTATTTTCATTAATTGCGCCTTCATTTTGCTGTGCCACTTCGACAACTTCATCAATTTTTGACTTTTTAAACCCATACTCAATTTCGTACATAACGGGTTTCTTAGCCGGAACTTTTGACGACAAAATGCGCGACCTTGGACTATGTAGATTAATGAGCGGTATGCCAGGTCTTCCACGATCCATAGTTGGTCTTGTAGATTCCCCAGAAAGTTTTGGTCCTGCAATCCCAGGCTTTATAGAATTCTTTCGTGATGGTCCCGAAATCCCAGGCTTTATAGAATTCTTTCGGGATTCTATTTTGCTATTCTTTGCAACCTGAACCGGCTTAACACCAACATCTTGACTTTCTTCTAGCTTAATGCCTGTGATAAGTGGATCATCGGGCATTACCACCTGTGGCTTCAAGTTTGAGTTACATCGAATCAGTGGCTTTTGTCGCTTACGCTTTTTCTTCTTTTTCAGGGAAGTGACATCTATTGCAATATTGTCTGTAGATGTTTTACCATCAACATCAATGTATGTTTTAGCATCTGAAACTCCAGTACCATTATTCTGAGTATTTCTGTCTAGTCGTTCAAAGTTTGGTGAACTACATTTATCTTTTTCTTGTTCATCAACTTGACAATTAAACACTAAACCTCTCAGTACCTTCTTAAGGGTACTTTTAGCACTCCAGTCCAGGTTCATAAATACGCTTTCGCTTTCAGAATCAGACATCTGCAGCAGATTACTTGTCATAGTTTCACTGAAATAATCTTCACTTCTTTCTGACTGTTCAGTCTCCTTACTAAGACTGGCGGAACTGTTTTCAAAATATCCGCTAGAATTATCCTCGTCAGCATTCTTTAAGGGTAGGCAAATGGGAGGTAAAAACATGAGGTTAACGGGTTGTTTTGACAGAGGTATGCACAAAATGCACAAAGTGTTGTAGGAATGATATCATAATGGTTTGGGTTTATGGATAATGGTTTAAACGTTTGTGTGATTTGAAAATATCAAAAGTATGGTATATAAAATAAGGGAAAACACATGATATGAAGTGGTTATTAGTTGGTGGCAGTTAGATCATGGAAAAGTTGTTGCATAAATGTGTCGTGTTCTGAGAAAACTGGGCATAATGCATGTGCGTAAAGTGTCGTCCCAGATTAGCCTGTGCAGTCCGCACAGGCTAATCCGGGATGACACTTTCCGCCTAATCTGGGTTTTCGCTAAGAAGAGACATCATTTAAACGAAAAATTCCATAAAACGGAAATTGTCGTCCCTGATTAGCCTGTGTGGACTGCACAGGCTAATCTGGGATGACAATTTACGCACACAAATTATGACCAGTTTTCTCAGAACGCGATTCAAATTGGGTAGCAAACTTGAATCACTATCTTCAATGTATTACTATTTATTCAGGCCCATTAAATTTTTCCTACTAAAATTACAATTATGAGTTATAATTTATTTTAATAAATGATGTGAAGTTCACCTTTTACCAACTGACTAGCAATATAATGAAAGTGATTTTATTAAATCAACTAAGTTTACACTAATATCAAAGTGACATTCACAATGTCTGGCTATTTGATTAAAATATGTCATTCCAAATGGTAATACTGTATCTTAGATACCAACAAACTTTAAATTAATAAGGTTAAAACTTTGACAATGTTTGTTTGTAAACCATTCACCATAGTCACTTCTTAAAGACTTAATGGCATGTATTATGTGTCTCTTTCTAAGGTCATCTCAAATAGGCCTTACCTTAACACAAGGGTTCAACATTTGCACTCTTAAATAACCCAAAACAATTGAACTTACCGCCTTGAATGCAGCAATGGAGTGCGATTCCCTCAGGAATGATGACACGTCTTGCTCAGCCTTGTTGTTGAGTAGATCCAGGTACTTCCTGTATGTTGTCAGGTACCTAAAAAAGGCAGGTGAGAATATATGAACCTCGTCTGGGAAAACTGGGCTTAATGCATGTGTCTAAATTGTTGTCCCATATTAGCCTGTGCAGACTGCACAGGCTAAGCTGGGACGACACTTTCCGCCTAAATTTTATTTTCCAAAATGAAAAATTGCATAAAAGCGGACAGTGTTGTCCCTGATTAGCCTGTGCAAACTGCAGGCTAATCTGGGACGACACTTTAAGCACATGCATTAAGCCCAGTTTTCCCAGAATGAGGCTCATATTGATTCTCTAAACTACAAAATGTTGTATAGCACAGAAATGATGAGAAAACTAAAGCTTGTCACAATAGCTATTCCCATATACCACATGTCCTATTATCTAGCAAGTTTTATTGATCATGTCATAGAAATTCAAACTTCTGTTCAGAATAGACTTTCTTTAAAAGAAAGATTCAATAAAAGAGTAAAGTCTCTGCCAACTGCAAAGGCTAATCTGGGACGACACTTTATGTACATGTATTAAGAGCTGTTTTTCCAGAGACCGGCTCATATTTTGTTGTTGTTTTTAACCCTTTGCATGCTGGGATATTTGTCGTCTGCTAAAATGTTGTCTGCTGAATTTCTAATAATAGCATTTTCTTTGATTTTTTTCAAAGAATACTATCAGAATAGCAAACAGTTTGGATCCTGATGAGACGCCACGTTCTGTGGCGTCTCATCTGGATCCAAACTGTTTGCAAAGGCCTTCAAAATCCGGTTCCAGCGCTCAAAGGGTTAACTAACATTCTGCTCTGAACAAGCAAACAATCTTGAACATACTTAAACACAGAAACACTTTTACATGTAAACTCAAAATCTTATATAATCTCTAAGACATGAAAAGCAACAATATTTGACATACTTTTGTGGCCCAGTAGTATTCAGCTTGAATATCGCCATGGATTTGTCCACATAGTCAGCTACCAGTGCCTCATCAATTTTCACCGAGCGAAGTAGCAACTTCTGACCCCTCATATCTGGGAACAGTTGGCATTCCACCTAGAAGGAAATACATTGATTTGAGCCATGAATTGGGAAAATGAGGCTTAATGCATGTGCGTAAAGTGTCCTCCCAAATTAGCCTGTTAACCTTTTGCATGCTGGGATATTTGTCGTCTGCTAAAATGTCGTCTGCTGAATTTCTAAAATTAGCATTTTCTTTGATTTTTTTTCAAAGAATACTATCAGAATAGCAAACAGTTTGGATCCTGATGAGACGCCACGTTCTGTGGCGTCTCATCTGGATCCAAACTGTTTGCAAAGGCCTTTGAAATTCGGTTCCAGCACTGAAAGAGTTAAGTCCGCAAAGGCTAATCAGGGGCGATACTTTCCACTTTAATGGACTTTTTCGTTTCAAGAAAATCTTTTCTTAGCAAAAATCCACTTTAGGCGGATTGTGTCATCCCTGATTAATCAAGGACGACACTTTACGCACAAGCATAAAGCCAGGTTTTCCCAGAGGGAGACTCATTTATATCTTTAATCTCCTGCCCAGATAAAAACAACATCTTAAGAATTATGAACCTACGTTAAAAACAATTAAAACAACATCTGTAAGGCATGAAATGGTAGCAACATTTTTCTGTTATAATATCAGTTACATTTATTGGATACATTTTTATTTTTTTTTATTTTTTTTTTTGTCTTACCATTTAATGGTACTACTTACCAACTTGAAATAAGAATACATTAACTATAATATCAAACTCCAATCAAACTATCTAAAGGAAACACAAAACCAACTGAAATGAAGCAAAACACAAATTAATAAACAATCTCAACCTCATGATTCCATCAGCTTCCATTTCTGTTATAATATTAGTTACAACTCTTGTATAAAAGAAATATGATACAAGTATTGACATCCTATATGAATGCCAAAATAATGGAAAGTTTTTGTTATTTGAAAAAATACAAGTGTTTAATATGAAAAATCCATTCCTGTTAAGTTTTCAGGTATATTTCTCGGATAAAAGACATTTGGTACAAAAAATTGACATCCTATAAAAATCAAATAAAGGAAATTCCTTGGACCAAAGGCATATATACACACGTGTGTAATGTGAAACCAAGAGAAATATATACAAACCAAGAGAAATACAAACATGTGTGTCATGTGAACAGTCCAATCTACATGATAAAATAACGAAAAAACTAAAGTAAAACAAAACAAACTGAACCTACAACTTTGTCACAAATGTGTCTTGTTCTGAGAAAACTGGGCATAATGCATGTGCGTAAAGTGTTGTCCCAGATAAGCCTGTGCAGTCCGCACAGGCTTAGCAGGGACAACACTTTCCGCTTTTATGACATTTTGCGTTTAAATGAAGTATCTTCTTAGCAAAAATCCAATTTAGGCAGAAAGTGTCGTCACTGATTTGCCTGTGCAGACTGCACAGGCTAATCTGGGACAACACTTTACGCACATGCATTATGCCCAGTTTTCTCAGAACGCGACACAAATGTGACCAATACCCATGCACCACTTTGTCAGGTATGTTCAAAGGCAAATAACTCAGGAATGTGTTGATCACTAAGGGTTGAAAAAAAGTGTCTTAGACATTTTCAATTCATTGGGGTGACATAATATGAGCCACGTTCTGGGAAAACTAGGCTTGAGGCATGTGCATAAAGTGTCGTCCCAGATTAGCCTGTGGAGTCCGCACAGGCTTATCAGGGACAACACTTTCTGCTAAACTAAACTGGATTTTTGTTTACATACATATGTGAGACTTCGATATGAGGCTCATATTATTATGCATTTCAATTTAATCACTAGAGAGGTTTTATGAGGGCACATTTATGGACAACCCAATATACCCGGCCCCTCTCTATGGGGGCATAGCAAACTCACCCTCATAAGGCCCTCAGCTGAGGCTATTATCTCCGAGAAGCATCGTAGGATGATGTCTCGGATCTCCTTGAACGGAGGATCGAACACGATCTTCGGCTCCTCCACGCGCAGTTTGATGATCATGATCTGGGCCATCACGTACCGCAGATCGTCAAACGTCTCCCCATAGTCGTTACCAGTCTGCAGTGGAATCCAGCATGAGCATAAGGATATATGAGTGGCCCTGTGGTAAATAGGGCTTAATGCATGTGCGTTAAGTGTCATCCCAGATAAGCCTGTGCAGTCCAACCGGTAAACTTGATTTTAGATAAGAAGAGACTTCCTTTAAATAAAAAATACCATAAAGCGCAAAGTGTTGTCCCTTAATAACCTGTGCAGACTGCACAGGCTAATCTTGGACTTTTGATAATTACTTATAATGCAGCTCATATGCCGGTTAAATGTGAGTAAAATATGTCCTAGCAGATTATGACAATGAGAATATTTAGGGTTAAAATTTGATTTAAACATAGGCCATTAGCAACTGATCATAATAATATAAGAGGGTTGAAATGTGATAATGATTTGAGGGATAGGATATTAGGGTTTTAAACATTTTGAGTATCGTTGACCATTTTTTTCTTTCAAATTTCTGATATAGATGACATTTGAGATATTCTCAGAAAACCCAGTTCCATAATTCTTTAAAAATGTGAGGTAGACCATGCTTTGATAGAAAACCGTTGAGGTAAGAGTATTTTATTGTGCCAAATCATACAAAGGAAGGATACTCTCAAAATCTGGAAGCATCAAGTCATTCTATATTAAATGAATTTAATGGTTGATTTGTGTAAAATGGAAAAACAAATTTAACTGAAGAAGTTGTACCACAAATATAAATAAAACCAAACCATAAAACGATTCCATCTTCTATGGTAGGGACCTATAAAAGGTATAATCCATTCAGAAACAAAATAATTCCCATTAAATCATATCACCTAATTTTACATTCCATTGCTATACACTTTCTTCCCACACTATAAAAAATATCCTATTTTTTTCCCAAAATGGCCCTATCCCTAAGAAATTTAAAAAAATAAGTCTCAACACACCGCATGGGTCTGGAAAAACTGCAGGAAATCTGCGAGTGAGTTGATGACCATGCCACGCAACTGTCCGGACATGATGGCTGCCACCGTGGAGAAGAACTCCTGAACAAGTTCGGTGCTGTCGGAGTCGTTGGGGCCCACAAGGTGCTGCCAGTGGTCGGCGTAGTCCTGGAACACCTTGGCACAAGTCGGAATCCAGCTGAAATGCGCAGGAATATATATGAGCCTCGCGCTAGGAAAACAGGGCTAAATGCATGTTCATAAAGTGTGATACCAGATTAGACACTTTCCGCTTTTATTGTATTTTTTGTTAAAAGGAAGTCTATTGTTAGAAAAAATCCAGTTTAGGAGGACAGTGTAGTCCCTGATTAGCCTGTGCAGACTGCACATGCTAATCTTGGACGAAACTTGATGCATATGCATTAAATCCCGTTTTCCCAGAGCTAGACTCATATCAATAAACAACAATTTGGAAATACAACAATACTGCACCCTGTACAGTTAAAACCAGTTCAAAAACTGGTTGAGTTAATTGACATTTTCTAATGATTGAATTAATCCACAATTATTAATTTTTGAAGAAGCAAAAAACATTTCTTCTAACATGTTTTTTTACAAACATAACAATAAGCCCTTTCCTCAGATAATGGCTTCTCAACCTCATCTGTTTTTACAAGTGCTGTACCTTTTTCTGAGCACCTCGTGCGCGTCCCAGCACTGCTTTGTGATTAGAGACTCAAACTCAGACGGAAGCAGGGGCATGTCGACCGCTTCCAGCTCCTTCAGGTTGATGAACCGAAGACTCGAGAACCTGCAATGTACCATGCATTTAAACCTTTAACCCTTTGAGCGCTGGAACCGGATTTTGAAGGCCTTTACAAACAGTTTGGATCCAGATGAGACGNTAGATTCAAGTTTTTAAGGCTTCATTACCAACTCTAAGATACTGATGAACAGCATACAGCATAAAACCTGAACAGACTGCGAGTTACCTACTGGCTGTTCTGGTTTTATGCTGGTTGTATGTAATCATTTAAACTTCGCTTCTGAGCAGGATAGGGTTAAGCACAACCTCAACAATAATTTCTATGGAAACAACTTGCCTATTTGCGCATAACTACAATGCCAAACATAATCTCATTTAGTTTTGATCTTAATGGCGTCATAAAGAATACAAATCATGTAATAAATACCTAGCATTTATGCCAGTCAATTATTGGAGGTTAATTTTATTTCTATGAATCATTAATAAAGCCATCTTTATAGATAAAATGGATCAGACTCAGCAAAATAAAAAACTAAATATCAGGAACTTGGATACATAGTTGTTCACTTTAATTGTATAAATCACAAAAACATTGTTGGGTTATACATAGGAAATAAATCACTTTAATTGTATAAATCACAAAAACATTGTTGGGTTTTACAAAGGAAATAAAGAACAACACACATAAACTGCTTTACACACAATTTTTTTCAAGGCTACACACACATAATTGTTCAAGGCGATACACACATTATTTTCAAGGCTACACACATTATTTTTCAAGGCTATACACAGATAATTTTGTGAGGCTACTTACTGATCAAACCAGATGTTCTGCAAGTGCTGCATGATGGGATTGGTGATGAACAGGTGCTGTCTGTTGTACTCCTGCAGCAGTAGGAACGTCTCGTGCCATGGCACAGGGGCACGGATGATTCTTAAAGAGCATTGGATGATTTTAGCATCATTCTGGGAAAACTGTGCTAAATGCATGTGCGTAAAGTGTCATCCCAGTTTAGCCTGTGCAGTCCGCACAGGCTAATCAGGGACGACACTTTCCGCTTAAACTGGATTTTCATTTAGAAGAGAGTTCTTTAAAACAAAAAATGTGTATAAAAGAATGTGTCATCCCTGATAAGACTGTGCAGACTCAACAGGCTAATCTGGGATGTTACTTTATGCACATGAATTAAGCCTCATTTTTTTAGAACGAGGCTCATTTATAGGCTCATCTTCCTTAAAGCCTTTGCATGCTGGGAAATTTGTCGTCTGCTAAAATGTTGTCTGCTAAATTTCTAAAATTAGCATTTTCTTCGATTTTTTTTCAAAGAATACTATCAGAATAGCAAACAGTTTGGATCCTGATGAGACGCCACGTTCTGTGGCGTCTCATCTGGATCCAAACTGTTTGCAAAGGCTTTCAAAATCCGGTTCCAGCGCTCAAAGGGTTAAGGCCATAGAAACTGTAGAAACTGCATTTTTAGGACCTACTTATTCCGTAACTTGTCTAGATTATGGAAAACCCCAATAATCTGGAAGGGGTAAGGTACAAACCAAGCTGACCCATTTTACGTCTTTTCAAAATCACATACCAATAAAAAATATATAATTATTCGAATGAAACCATCACCAGTACATAGAATGGGTCAGCATTGTTTGCACCTACAGATAAGATTTTTTTTTTCTCAACATTTAGGAAGTCCAACAATGATAAACACTCTAAAATAGACCTGTGTATCTTAAGGCCATACAAACTGCATTTTTAAGGGATATTTTTTTTTATAACAATTAAAAAGTTTTTTTTCCCAATATCAACATGCGGATAACTTATCAAATAATAACAATCACTAAAAGACAAGGAACACTAATGCAGGATATATAAGATGAAGACATAATTATATGACCTATTGATTGTTAGCTTCTCTCAAATAACAGTCAATGTGTAACAGTATATATTAAATAAGACCTGTTTCATAACAAAATGGGTCTTGAGCCATATCCCTTTGAGCGCTGGAACCGGATTTTGAAGGCCTTTGCAAACAGTTTGGATCCAGATGAGACGCCACAGAACGTGGCGTCTCATCAGGATCCAAACTGTTTGCTATTCTGATAGTATTCTTTGAAAAAAAAAATCAAAGAAAATGCTAATTTTAGAAATTTAGCAGACAACATTTTAGCAGACGACAAATTTCCCAGCATGCAAAGGGTTAAGCTATATGCGGCCAGTAGAGCTCAAGACCAGCCTGCACAATCAGGAGCAACACTGTCCACTATGAAGTCACGCAAAGTTTTTTTGTCTCATAAGTGAACACAGTAGCTCCTGACATGTTGTTTTGATTTTATGTATATAGGATCTGACATGATTGTCATTTCATACAATATTTTATTTAGAAGTTTAGGTTGTAAGCCAGACTTTGGAAAGCTTACTAAAAAACTATTTCCTGGAAGAGTGTTAGATCTTTCAATCACATACTTCGAATTCTATGAAAACATTTTGATAAAATCTCAAAGTTGTTAACTGACATGATGTTATTTGAGGGCGTATGATTATGTCATTATGCCAAAAAAACATCTTCTAATTTACAATTCAAAGGAAATGTAGGCAATAAAAGCACTCAAAATTTAAATGATAAGATCACTTTATTTTTAAAAGTGTATTTAAATATACATATGACACATTCAAATATTATCAGTGTAGAATTATACATGAAAAGTTATTGTAAAATTATTCTAACATGTATTTTGTACTATTCAAAACCATGCATTATAAGATTTGTTGTAGACTATGTTTTTAAGAACTTTAACGCTTTTAGCGCTGGAACCGAATTTTAAAGGCCTTTGCAAACAGTTTGGATCCAGATGAGACGCCACAAAACGTGGCGTCTCATCAGGATCCAAACTGTTTGCTATTCTGATAGTATTCTTTGAAAAAAAAAATCGAAAAAAATGCTAATTTTAGAAATTCAGCAGACAACAATTTAGCAGACGACAAAATTTCCCAGCATTCAAAAGGATTATAGAGCAGTATACACATACATGTGACAGCTTAGTTCAGTTATAGCTCTGACATCATAGGGGAATATAAATTGATTCCAATCATCAAATCAGGCCTACTGTACTGATTAAAGAACAGTTTAATGTTCTTATCCTTACATAAAGGCGACCCAATCAATCAATAAATCAATACCATTCACAAATATTAAGTAGCCTCCCCAGACCTGTACAATAGTCTACCACAAGTATAACATGGCACTGATCCAGGGGATTTTATGCACTTGGCAGAGAATCCCCCATCTGTATACATTAAAATCACCAGCGATCAAAATAACAAGATATGAGTCGTGTTCTGACAAAACTGGGCATAATAAGCGGAAATTGTCGTCCCTGATTAGCCTGTGCGGACTGCACAGGCTAATCTGGGATGACAATTTAAGCACAAGCATTATGCCCAGTTTTCTCAAAACATGACACATATAAACAATAATAATTTACTTTGTTGGCCATTAAACTGTTTATATAAAGTGACTTTCTGATAAATGCACCAACTTTACACAGATTTAACATTAAAATATGAAATTTATCTTTGTTAAAACACCTCTTTAAGCTTCTTATCTAATGGCATAGTTTTTTTTTATAATTTAAACATAAGCATAGCATAATACTTATGTAAGATCTAAACTTTCCTAGTTTTGTTCCAATTTGAGAACCTTTACAAAGTTTAATTGTTTCTTTTTTATACTGAATACATTCATCACACTTTCAAACTAGAAATGGCGTGGCAGAGGCCGATGCGTATCCCCATCAATTTGAAGTGAATCCGAGTAGAAATGAAGAAATTATAGTAAAAGGCAATTTTGGGTGGGTGTGGCCTATGTGGGCGGGGCACCCCAGGGTTGGGAATGGGCCCATGCATGGTTGAGATTGACGGTATTGTCATAAGAGAGGTCCAGTATCAATTTGAAGTGAATCGGTGTAGAAATGAAGAAATTATAGTAAAGGCNTTGATTTCCTTATTTGAACTTTCATTGAAAGATCATTAGATCATTAATTAACATACTTAAGTAACAAAAAATAGACATTTCATACGACATTCATTCAAGAAGTACTGAATTTCAGCCACTAAATAAGATATTAACCTTTTACCACTCAGATACCCATTATGACAAGTTTCTAGTCCCTTAGAAAATATATTTTTTAAAGACCTTTCTTACTTGAATTTAGTCGTAAAGGCTTCATTTCCTACCCTAAGGTACTGATGAGCAGCAACCAGCATACAACCTGAACAGTAACTTGCAGGCTGTTCTTGTCTTACGCTGGTTGCATATAGCTATTTACACTTTGCTTCTGAGCAGGAAAATGTTAACAAATGCAAGCAACAATTAAGAGATCTAAACCTCCAGGTCCCGGTCTGTAGGACGGCCAGTCTGAATGTCATCCTCTATCTCAATCGACCTCATGATGTCCATCTGCTCATGGGGGGTCAAGGGTCGGCTCGGGGGCATCTCATCCACTTCCTCTAGCTCCCTCGGGGATTGGTCACCATCATGCCTGGAGGTAAGCAATAACAACAGTTAGGTGTTACCATCGTAGTTGACAGTCTCTGCAAAAGTCCCTAAACCATTAATGGTAGCAAGATCTTGTAAACTGGCAACAAGTACTGGCCCATATTCCAATCTTATTGCTAGTCATCTACAATGTGGTACATGGCCTGAATTTATCAACAACCGTGACGCCCAGTATTCTTGATTTTTTCCTGGACCTTGTGCAGTTTTACTGGCTTTGTCCAAGGGCTGACAGACATTCGTGGAGACTAAGTAAGTGGATAGCAGTTTCAGAGTAAACATACCTATGTCATGTTGTTGCATGCAAATATGTAGAAGTACTGTGACACACAGAGATGACTTACCTTCCTAGTCTTTGCAGCGTATATAAAATAATAAATATTGAACCCCCTAAAATGATTTTTTTAAAAAAGATTTTGAGGTCATAGCAACGTATTACTGGTAAAAAAGATTGATATTATTTGTCCAGATGGTAAAAATATCTTATCTTGATCACCAGTGCCTGGTTTTTATAAAGCAAAGATGAAGCCAAAGTGTATGCAACAATATCATGTTTACATGTATACCCTTTGGATTAACTGGCACATGAAAAAGAGAGCCCTGAGCATTCCTTGGATTATTAAGCTAATAATCTTTTTTTTCCAGAACATTTGCCCCGTTTCTTGCTTCTCTCATAACGAACACTTACACTTTTTTGTTTGAAATCACATCAAGATAAGCAATGACTGCACTGATAAGCTACTAAAAGCTTGCCATGACATACTGGATATGGTGTCTGCCCAGCAACAGGAGGTCATGGGTTTGATCCCCACTGTGTGAGCGTTCTTCTCCCCCCCCCCATAGCTAACAAATAAATAGGTTTAAACTATCTTAAAGCTCACAATGAGCCTTACCCGTTGCCATTGGCAGCATGGCCATTGTCCTTGCCATTCGCTGCCTTTCCCATATTGGTCTTGCTGCGCGTAAGGCCCCTAGGGCTCTGTATACTGCCGCTAAGTGTCGGGGCTAGAGAAATAAATGAGCATTGTTAAAACTATGCTTAATGCATGTGCACAGGCTAATCAGGGATGACACTTTCTGCTTTTATGGAAAATTTTTATTCAAGAAAGTTTCTTCTTAACCAAAATCCAATCTAGGCGGAAAGTGTCAGACTGCACAGGCTTAATCTGGGATGACACTTTACGTACATTCATTGAGCCCAGTTGTCCCAGAACAAGGCTAACATGAAAAGTACATGAAATTCAGCTAACTTGTAGAAAAACAACATTTGGTATCGTCAAAATTTCATTTGAGAATGCGTTCAAGAAAAAACAATCAAAGTTGAAGCATACCGGTAAGCAGGAATTAGTTTTTGTAAATGACAAATTTATCTAAGCATAAAACACCTTGTGCATTCCTTCTGAACACAAAGTATTATTAATGTCTTTTGAATACCTTATTTTGTTGCAATCAAATAAATTTACCCCTAAACACAAAACCTAACATTAACTTTGGCCTTTAACACGATTTTGTTTTTTACATTTACCAATAATAGGCAAGACTTACCTTGAATTTTGGGCCTCTGAAGTTTAGGCAAGTCTTTCATCTTAAGATCGCTAGCCGATGGTGTGTAGTTGTTGGCTATGGACTCACTTGGAGTCCGGTGGAACTTCTGCTCTTTAAAAGGGGCAGCAAGGGTCCACGATGTCCCCTTCATGATAGGAGGATGCTCGCTATTGCGAAGCACAATCTGCAAAATAGTATATATTTAGTACCGATACTTGCAACCAAAAAAAGAACTTGATCCACCAGTTCAAAAGATGATTTTTTAAGACTTCAACATGTATTGTTTTAAAACTTTTTGTATGCTTTATTCTTTTATATTCTTTTTACTTATTGGTGTTAACATCTCCTCACAGAAACATATTTGAGAAAATAAAACTTTAACACAGAATCATCACAAATCTTTGTGGAAACAATAACAAATAAAAGGATTATGATTATATAAATGTTTTACCATTACTATGCTCATTTCATTATACATACTTACTTTCGATATATATATTTTTTACAACATAAAATTAGCAATATCTATCATGAATGTCAATAAAATAGCATCACATTGTTGTCACCTTGTACAAGTCTGAGGCCTCCTTGACGGTCTGCGGCAGGGGAGGCAATCCCGGCAGGCCCCTTGTCTTGCTGCAGCTCTGCAGCGGGGTCTGCACGCACTGCAAAAAGGGAGACATATTTAGTTGTGTGTAGCCTGTTGGAAACATTCAACAATGGTTGAAAATGTTGTAAGCATTTAAAAACAAGTGGAGTTGAGATTTGGACAAGGCGTTTTTCTTCCTTAAGGCAATGAACTTTTACAATAGTGTCATAACTATATGTAAAAACAAATAAAATAAACAGACTCAGTTCCCAGAGAACTACTTCTGAAAAAGCAAATATGACGAGAGTCCATGTTCCTGCGAGCATTCAGTAATGCATTTAGAAATAAGATTGTTGTATGAATAAAATTTACAGGAATAAGAATAGATTTTAACAGGGGTGGAAAAATCAATTGTCTGTATATCTACAGAAAGAACTACGTAAATGCTTTATTGACAAGTGGAAAATGGCATTTTCAGTTACTGACAATTAATGCCAAATATGATTGTGCCAACCCTGTTACTGGTGAAAATGAGTATATTTTTTTCTTATCAATAGTAAAAAAAAAATCCCAAAAAATCCCATATGAACTGAAAACAAACTTGATTTTCAGGAAATTATAACTTTTACATTTCTATTTAATCAAACAAAAAAGGCATTGACTGCAAAGTTGTTATTGATAAAATTAAATGAAAAAGAAATTGGCAACAGTTGACATTTCAGAAGTATACATGTACCATGTTTGCGTTCACCATTTACACTGTATGCTATTCAAAAACCGCCTGAGTATGCGCTTGTCAGGGCCATTTGGACAATTACGATATTGATTTGCCTATCTAAATGGCCCATTCAAATAGCAATAAATAACTTGTTCAGTGGCAGAGCTGAGATATTGACAAATCAACATGATTTAAACAAATGAGAAGCAGCAATCATTACATTAATGGAGCATGACATGTGAATAGTATTTGTTTTAAATGCTGCTAAGCATTAACAGCACAAACTTTGCATTTGTAACCAAAGCACTAGAAATGGGTCAGGTGGTTTTAAATCACAGGTTAACTAAAGCAACAAAATCAAGCAATCATTCAAATTGAATACTGATTTTAAATTTTAATTAATCCTATTGGCCTGATCTGCTTCTTTCCATTCACCTTTTTTACTTCTGTATTTTAAACATGAATATTACAACTACGCTACCTGTATTGGAAATGGTGCAGCAAGGCTCTAATCACATGAACCTTTCCCAGATTTGTTCATCATTAATGCAATAACTTGTGTTCAAAAGCATTCTGGTCATAAAAGGTCCTAAAAAGCTCCATACGACATATCTAGCTTGAAAGTGATATGTGTTCTGAGAAAACTGGGCAAAATGCTTGAGCGTAAATTGTCATCCCAGATTAGCCTGTGCAGTCCCCACAGGCTAATCAGGGACGACAATTTCCGCTTTTATGGTATTTTTCGTTTAAATGATGTCTCTTCTTAGCGAAAATCCAGTTTAGGCAGAAAGTGTCGTCCCTGATTATCTGGGATGACACTTTACGCACAAGCATTATGCCCAGTTTTCTCAGAACACGACACATATCTCTGTATCAATGATCAACATCTTTTATGTCCAGTAATCAATCAATGCCTATCTGAATTGCAGTACTTAAGAACTTGGTAAACCTCATGAAAGACTATTGACAACCCAAATTTTCAAAGAGTTTTATTAGTCTGCCCATTTTACTCAAGTGCCTAATTTCTAAATTATTAATGATTAATTGGCTATCAGATTGAAACATTCATGCTGCACTGAATATACAGAGTATCGACACTGACAAAAAACTGAACAGTTGGTCGTGTACATGTTGCATTGAATTCCATTGTATACGCGAAAGGCAAAACTACCAGGTAGTCATAATGAAGTATTATTAAATATAAAAACAAACTACACAATATTTAAGAAATACGTGACATTCTTATATTGTATAAAATTTCTCTTTCTATACAGTATAGTATACTCCATTTTGACTCAATATTATCTTATTTTGCACAATATATGTGTATTAATTAATAAGCACTTTGGAAAATCCATGTCACATGAATAAATACATTCTATGTCACATTAAAAATCAAAGACAACAATAAACTGGTTGTTTCCAGATAATTATTTTACAAAAAACCACAACAGCAAGGCTCAGTCCATGCTATTGATCTCATATATGCCATTGTATTTTGGGGTAACTTGTATCAACATGTTCACACAATTACAGATTTTGATTCTTTTAAATCTGAAGTTACAAATAAAAGGCGCAGATTTACAAATTAACTAATTCAACACAATAAGGGGATTTTTAAAGAACATAATAAACATATTTTATTGGACGAAACCTGTTATGCAAGTGAAATTGACATGCCATTCACAATATTAAAAAATAATAATAATTGGCCATATATTATTGGCCTCCTATATATCATGTATTGATGGCACTGATTTGTGTTAAAAATGATGTATTTTACTTGTTCATTAAACTACATGTACATGTATCATAAAAAAAGCCTTATTTAATTACAAATGATGTTAACCTAGTACTATTTTTGGACATGTATGGATTAAGACAAGTTCCTATTTCACACGAATTATTCCAGGGAGAGTAAATGAAAATACTTTAAATCACAACCTATATTTGAGATGCATCATATTCATTAATATAATTTTGTAATGACATTGTATAGATTTTCAAAGCGTTTATCTGGCCATTTTATGGCACTGTGGAATGTAACACATTCTCTGATGGCATTTTGCCTTGTTCAGAAAAATGTTTTCCAAACACGGATAAAAAGTTCCAAAATTACTTATGGTTAAGTAATAGGTACCTGTATATGTGACAAAAACACACAAAAAATGCATTAGATCTTGTAAACAATACTGATATTTACAATTTTTGAATTGAAGAGAGACATCAGAATCAGGCAGATTGAAGAACAAGAAACCGTCGGAGACGGGTGATGCTCCCCAAAGGTTTTTTTGTCACAATATTGCACTATATATTCAGATAAAAGGAAACGTCTTGAGGGGCATAACTGTGGACAAAATAATACGATGGATGGTTTAGCAACTTAAAAATTTGAAAGGGCCATAACTCTCTAAATAAATCATCTAACCAGAACCCACTTATAACATGCACATCTCCTCAAGGTTGTTAAGCTTCCCATAAAGCTTCATTGAATTCCACTCAGTAGTTGGGGAGAAATAGCTTGGACAAGAATTGCACTATTTGTACAGTTTATAGAAAATTTCAAAGGGCCATAACTCTGTGAAAAATCATCCTACCATAACCGGCTGATAATATGCACATCTCCTGTTGGTAGTGAAGCTTCCCATAAAGTTTCATTGAATTCCCGTAATAAGTTGCTGAGAAATAGCTCGGACAAGAATTGCACTATATGTACAATGGAAAATTTCAAAGGGCCATAACTCTGTGAAAAATCATCCGACCATAACCGGCTGATAATATGCACATCTCCTGTTGGTAGTGAAGCTTCCCATAAAGTTTCATTGAATTCCCGTAATAAGTTGCTGAGAAATAGCTCGGACAAGAATTGCACTATATGTACAATGGAAAATTTCAAAGGGCCATAACTCTGTGAAAAATCATCCGACCATAACCGGCTGATAATATGCACATCTCCTGTTGGTAGTGAAGCTTCCCATAAAGTTTCATTGAATTCCCGTAATAAGTTGCTGAGAAATAGCTCGGACAAGAATTGCACTATATGTACAATGGAAAATTTCAAAGGGCCATAACTCTGTGAAAAATCATCCGACCATAACCGGCTGATAATATGCACATCTCCTGTTGGTAGTGAAGCTTCCCATAAAGTTTCATTGAATTCCCGTAATAAGTTGCTGAGAAATAGCTCGGACAAGAATTGCACTATATGTACAATGGAAAATTTCAAAGGGCCATAACTCTGTGAAAAATCATCCGACCATAACCGGCTGATAATATGCACATCTCCTGTTGGTAGTGAAGCTTCCCATAAAGTTTCATTGAATTCCAGTAATAAGTTGCTGAGAAATAGCTCGGACAAGAATTGCACTATATGTACAATGGAAAATTTCAAAGGGCCATAACTCTGTGAAAAATCATTCGACCAGAACCGGCTGATAATATGCACATCTCCTCTTGGTAGTGAAGCTTCCCATAAAGTTTCATTGAATTCCGGTCATTAATTGCTGAGAAATTGCCCGGACAAGAATTGCAATATATGTACAGTTATTGGAAAATTTCAAAGGGCCATAAGTCTGTGAAAAATCATCCGACCAGAACTGGCTGATAATATGCACATCTCCTCTTGGTAGTGAAGCTTCCCATAAAGTTTCATTGAATTCTGGTCATTCGTTGCTGAGAAATAGCCCGGACAAGAATTGCACTATATGTACAGTTAATGGAAAATTTCAAAGGGCCATAACTCTGTAAAAAATCATCGGACCAGAACCCGCTGATAAAATGCACATCTCCTCTTGGTAGTGAAGCTTCCCATAAAGTTTCATTGAATTCCGGTCATTAGTTGCTGAGAAATAGCCCGGACAAAAATTGTGCACGGACGCAGACACGCACTGACAACTACGAAGCGGCGACTATATGCTCCCCCAAAATTTTTTAGGGGAGCATAAAAATGTTAGTGTTGGCAAAATGTACAACATGCATGAACAATGATTTAAAAAAACAACAACATTAAACTTGTAGACAAACATAAGTATCTTTAAATTAAAGTATTATATTCAAATTTACTTAGGATGCACAACAAATAAATAATGCATGCTATGTGAGAGAAGTGCTTGAACATTCTAACAGTGGATAAATATAGACACTATGTAGAACAGTTGTTGAAAAGATGTTAAAAAAAAAGACATGTGTCATGATTACATTAATTACTGCTATTAATGAGGGCAACTTTTTTTTTTCTAAACCTGTTTTCTAGAATTTGAAATATAAAATAGAGTGTATATATAGTATCCCAATGAAATTTGCATTTATACAAAAACATTTGGTATTCTTAATTTTGATAAAATTGAAATAAATTCAAAATAAAACATAGAGAGCTAGAAAGGCTGAGCTTCTTGGCATATAATAATATATTATAGTGCTTAGTTAAAGGAACTTAAGCAAACAGGTTATATAGAACTGAGAGTCATGACCTATTAATGTCACACTATAAATCATCAAACTTTTGCACTTTATCAAGAAAATCAATGTATATACACATACGTTAATATAAATTCTTGGCATGTTGCTTATTTTGCAAATTGAAATGAAGTGAATAATACCTGAAAATTTTGCTTATAGCCATGGGATGTACAATAAGGTAGCTATTTGTAGCTTTTTTGTAAAATAAATAAATATTGTTGTTCAATCACATGACAAGAGTTGCATTCAAATATTTTCTAAACGACCTTGAACGTGTGATTTAGAGAATTGTCAACATAACTTTTGGTTTCCTTAGTTAAAAAACCATTGGCACAAGCCAGGTTAAACTCCATGGAATTCTGTTTTCTTTCAAATCACAAAGAGCAAATTTTTTGTTAATAGAAAAAGATTAAGTCACATGACTATAAAATACAGCAAAATTATCATTTAACAAAATAAATTCAATTTGGAACCTTGTGTAACAAAACAATAATTTAGAAATGTGTTTATAGAGTATTTAGTCAAAAGTATGATACATAGGCGTTAAAAATTCATCTATCCAATTATGCCCTCTCTTTTACATGTAGTAAGATCTGCTTTAAAAAACACTTTGCCTGTAACATAATGCTGTGTTATGTCAGAAAACATCTAACATTATGGTAGGCAGAACTAACAGTGCTAGTTCTTCTTGAATGCTTTGAGCACGGAGTGTATATTGATAGGAGATGAATCGAGTAT